>JAVLVB010000087.1:175290-199244 GCA_032876305.1 Orestias chungarensis | reverse complement strand
GAAATCAGAGACCGTCATTAGTCCTCTGGTAAGGCTGGAACAGGGAGTGGACTGACAAGTTGTGCCCACCTTTTAATCATACAGGACTTTTCAGATGGCATTACCATCCCAAAGCTTTTAAGGAGTAATATTGCCAAAGTATTTCTAAATATCATAACGAATGATGCAGAAGCTGCTCTTATATTTTGCAGGTCTCTTTCAAATATTATACACAAACATATGAAAAATTATCTATTCAAAGTCTGATGTAACACACAAGGAAATACTTAGCTTGATTAGAATAAAATAATCTTAATTGCTTTTTTAACTAATTAAAATCTTTATTTTCTTTACCTAAAGTAATGGGAGTAAAACTCATACAAATCCATCATTTTCACTGAATACTGTCACAGACTGGACAAAACAACACAGATCATGACAAATACAGCCTGGTTTGTATCCACATCAATAATCTGAGATGCAAACAAACACAAATGTAAACAATCAATCCCCTCTGAAGCAGCCACCTGGTGGTGAGACAAGAATTCCCCTGTGTCTCGCTGTTTGGAGCTTTAAAGAGTGCAGTGTATTGTGTTTAGCTCTAATATTTGGACATCCAAGAAAAATTGAATGACTCACCATCAGAAATGTCCCTAAAATATTTGTTCCATTTTGGGAGGGGTTTTGTATATTTATTGAAAAGCCATTGTTTGCAGCATCATGCAGATAAAAACTACACTTTGTCTATTTTTTTCCGCTCAAAGCTTCCAAGCGGTCTAATAGCAATATAACATAAGAAGACATAGGGAGACACATAGGGAAAGCCAGATGATATCAAAGGTTCGGTAAACGTCTCTTCATCAGTAAACGCATACATGATTGCTGTGACTTGGAAAACTGTCGACCCAATCCGTTTATCACACCCAGGAAAGGTTTTGGAAATTATTAGTTGGGATCAAGGCTTACTAGTACAGATTCGTGAAAAAGATAAAAAGGCACATTTAAATCAATGATTTTAAATCTGGACATCGTTAACTGAAGCTGCATGGTGACGCAGCTGTAAGCTTTGTTGCCTTGCAGCAAAAACATCTTAGATTTAGTCTGCATGTTCTCTTGGCTGCTTTGGCTTCTTCCGCAGTCCAAATATATGCATGTAAGACTGACCACTCTAAATTGCCCTTTGGTGTGTGTATACATGCTAATCCAGTATGTCTATTTATTGCGCTGCAATGGACTGCTAACCAATCCAGGTCCTTCCCTGCCTCTCACCAAAGGACCATTGGAGAAAGGCACTAGAGATGGGTATTAACTCCCTGTGACCCTGAGAGGGTAAACAGGTATAGTCAATAGATGGGTGGATCAATACAGTGTTTTTCAACCACTGTGCCACAGCACACTAGTGTGCCATGGGTGATCGTCAAGTGTGCCGTGGAAATTATCTAGGTGAAATTGTCTTTCTTCAATCCCTGCCAGCATATCAGCTCTGTGTTCATCCAAACATGCACAGGTTTCACACTAAGTAAGTAAAATATACAGATATTGACATTTTGTACATGCAACCCTTAATATGGTAACAGTGAAATCTTTCCCAAATATTATTGCTTCTCTCAGAATAAGAATTATTTTCTGTATTCCGGCTAACAGAATGCTTGTGGACAGAATTAGTTTGTAAAACCTCTTTAAATTTAAGATCAGATTGTTGTGCCACTGTTCAGGTGTACTTTTGAAGTGGACATGTTAAGTGCAATTTTAAATAAGAGATATAAAATATTATAAAAAAAAATTTTTTTTGTGTTTATTTGATTCACATTCAAGACACTTTGATAAGAATTACAATATATTTAATATATGCGACTATAGAGTATCATTTGTTTACATTTTTGGTTGGTGGTGTGCCTCGTGATTCTTTCAATGAAAACAATGTACCTTGGCTCAAAAAAGGTTGAAAAACACTGGATCAATAAATGGATGGCTGGACAGATGGACATGATTAAACATAATCTTTTTTAATCATTTGATCAGTTTTTTAATAGGTACTAAATTTACTTACATTTAATCTCAGGTTTGTATAAAATGAAGTTCCCACTGAATTTATTTATTGAAAAATGAATCCAAAATGGCCAAAACTGTGTATAAGACACCAAGTAAGCCCATGATACCACTTGTATAATCACCTTTGAAAACAATAACTTCAAGTAAATGTTTCTTGTATGGCTCAGTTTTTATAATATTGCTTCTGTTAATGGAGGTTTTCGGAAAACGATTTCTCCATAAATGCCACCAAATGACCTTGCAATCAGAGTGCCTTGGTGCTGTGTTTTTTTTCAGTCATAATTTTGCTGAGACTTTTGTTAGTGGTTAACTTTGATAACAGAGGAATTTGTGGTTAAATGACTAGTTTCCAGTTTCTTTGAGAAAGGCAAAATTATAGCAATATTGGTTTCATTTTTTTATTTAATTACATAAATAGTGAGTATTTCTAAAACAAAAATCTAATAAAATGGAAATTCCAATATAATGAGTCTATAATCAGTCTTTTCATCTTTAACGTTCTGAAAGCAAATACTTTTTATTTGTAAATACATAAATGACAGGTTTTTTATAAATATATTTTTGTCATCGTGAAAGCAGTCGTTTATAATTTACGTTACGGTGTATTTCCATCTTACAGACTTTCCGGTTGATCCCGGTGTCAAATTGCTTTAGTTTAAGTTCAATATTTAAATTAGAAAAATTGCTGAAAATGGATTTGTAGCAATTCACAGTTCAATTCATTGATTGCCTGCAATGAAACCTCTACAATAGATCAAATCGCAGCCATCATCGCTGTAAGAATGAGTGGAATATCACTCTGAAAAAGAACTGCTTGGATCCAATTTTTGACATGCAATTACAGTCAAGGTGCTATGAATTAAAAATCTGCCTTTCAACAAATATATATCTCTAAGATAGACTGCCACTGATCTAATCATAGAGACCAAGATCACAAAGCTTCGAGTGGTGAAGATGCGTTGATAGGAAAGAAAAGAGAGTAATAAAAATGTGGATTAATCCCAATTGATATTCCCATTGCAATATTAACAACAGATCCCAATAACATGTCCTAAGATTTTGCAGTATCAACAGCCTTTTTGCAGTCATTGCTAATGTCTTTGTGCCCTGGCAATAAGATACCACAGACATGTTCACGCTTATATTCTATAAAAGCAGTGCACTTTCTTGAAAAAACAAAAAAAATACTACAGAATCTTATCAAGAGTTAATGGTTCATTCTGAACAAATATTGAGACCACAGTTAAAATTTTGATGGGCTGTAAAGTAACGTAAAGGTAATTGTAAGGACTGAAATAGAAGACAGTTGGACTCTATTCTCTATTTTCTTGAAGAAGGCTCACCTCTCATCCTAAAGGTATTCTTCAGTTTTGCAGAACAGCTGCCTAACACTTAAGTATTTAGGATTATCACGCCTTGGGTAACTGAGAGTGTATACCTGCCTAGAGTAACTATATAGTTTATTTGTACATGCAGAATGAAAAGTTATTTACCAGTGGCAGCATTATAAATCTGCATAAAAAAATTCACCCTTACAGTAAATCAAGGCAGCAGGAAAAATTAATTTGGACAAAATACAAAAGGTCATGACTAACAGCGAATTCCTTTTTTACAAATTCTAGACAAAAATCAAAACTGACAACGTGAACAAACACAGCTCGCTAAACAATCTCGATTTAGGACGGACGCAGTGTTTCTTTATTGTCTAAGTGCTGAGCCTAACAGGGTCGATCCTCCATCTTTTACAATTGCCTGTATTTTTAAGACCATAATGTTCCTCAGTCTTCATTTATCATTTTGCTAAAGGCCTAAAGCTATGCTTTATTTTGAACTGGAAATTGTGCTTTCAGTTTCACACAGTCTCAGTTCACTACTCTCTCTCTCTCTCTGCAGCTCCATCAAGCAGTCAGGTTAAGATTTATTTCTGCAAGCCATCGCTCTCTGGCAAAGATTTGTTTAGTTTTGCGGCAGGAAGAAAAGACTGATTCAAGGTGCATCACAGCTAGCATGCAAAGCCCCTGCAAATGTTCACCCAGACATGCTACAGCTAACAACTGGCACATTGCAGTCCAACATCAAAGGTGGCAGGGGTTGATGAGAGGTGCGACACGACGGTCGTCCCACTGTTTCCAAGCACTCCCAGCTTGGAAACAAAGCCCTTCACAGCCCAATAGTTGATTTCAACTAAATTAGAGGTATGAAGAAATGGCTAGCCAATACTTATAACAGACTGAATAAAGGCAGAATTGTGAACATTTTAAAATAGAAACTTGTATTACTATCCATGTATTACTGTCCTATAGACCTTTGATCAGAAACCAGGCCATTCTTACTTTACATAGTGAAAAATATCTAAACAAATGGCTACAGCAAAAGCTTCCCACTACAGCATTATTCAGAGTAACCTATGAATCAAATCTTGCTGAAAGTCTTGCAAAGTTAAAATTCGTGTTTTTAAAATACATACTGTATACTCTGTTTGTGCAACTGTTCCACAAACACCAGACCAAAAATCATATAGTCAGGATTTTTTTTAGGACAGCTGTTATCTATCAGTACATTGAAAACATCCTTTGTAAATAATATTAACTAAGAAATTCCAAAATATTCTCACTACAGTGCTGTGAACCTGTAGTTGGCTCCTTACATATAATGTAAAATGTAATACACAGTGAAACACTTAAAGCAACACATTATTCCCCAGTCAACAACAATTGCAGATTAAATCAGAAACAAAGTCATTGACATCCCCTACATTTATTTTAGTTTTCTGTCTCTTCAAACCTCCAGTCGGTCATGACAGATGACTGCTTGTACTGAGCTAGGTTCTGCTGGAAGTTTCTTCCTGTTAAAGGAGAGTTTTTCCTCTCCACTGTCGCAACATGCATGCCCAGTACGAGGGATTGCTGTAAAGTCAACAACAACATAAGCCATTGTTTCGGTCTGCTGATTGCGGAGAAATAAATCCTACAAGTCAATGACTCGATGCAATGTACTTGGTTTCATTAGATTGGAAACATTTTTAAACAGATTTTCACACCAGGAGAGGCAGTCTAAAATTATTACACCAGGAGAGCATCATTTACTAATCTAGGAGGTCACAAAAGAACCCAGAACAACATCAAAAGCACAGCAGGTCCCACACGCCTAATAAAGATCATTGCTGATGTTTCCACAATAAATAAGAGGTCAGGTAGAATGGTCACCCAGGGGACACTTCCATGACAAAAGAATCCCTGTCCATCTTTAAATGCACAAAAAAGGAAAGAAGAAAAAGTATTACCCTTTTATTGCAAATGTTTAATGGAAGTTGCTTGACCAGGCATGACCAGTTATAAGGTTTAAGGGAAATATTTTTGTCACATAAAGTCAGGATAATCTGCATCCTACAGTACAGTATATGTTTCGATAATAAAGTGGTATATTATGATTTTTTTGTTACAATTGCAAAGCACTAAGCATATAATGTGGTGAAATTGTTTGGTCAAACTATTCATGACTGTACTTGCACTCCGGTGTTTCTAGCTTATTATATTTTTTCACAGATTTTTATGATAATGTTTAATTTCGGGTCCACTGTGGGTCATTTTGGCTGCATTAAAAGGTGTAAAGCAAATACTGTATAAGTATAACCAGTTGCTTATTTCCTACCTAATTTGAAAAATCTAATCATCAGTTTGCATTTTACTGTTTGTAAATTTGAAATAGGGATGGCAAGGGCATAACATGGTTTATGTTTGTCTGACTCAAAACATATTTGTCTATTAGTATCTTCCCACTATTGATCCAGACAATTGTTCGCTAAAATAAATGACACTGGCCTTCATCCAGAACAACAAAGCTTTCCAGAAGAATAACCTGTGGTTTCTGCTTTAATCGTTTAAATGTGGAAACTCTTGTGCAGCAATATGCTTGGTTTGGAAATGAATAACTATTAATTTGTGCTACAGACAATCATTTAAAAAATTGTAATTTTGATCAAAATTATAACTTTGGGGTATGATTATAATGATTAAAAACCCAAACAGCTCTCAGTCCAGTAAACCTGCTTGGTGAGAAATATAATAGATGAAGGAATGAATTCTCAAATACCAAGCATCCACATCCGAAATAAACAAACAAACAAACAAACATACAAAAAAAAATACTTCTCTGTAAAATATAAGAATCACTTAACAAAATACTTAAACTTCCAGTTACTATATGGATGTCGTTTTACCACCAGATGCTATAGACAGTTATGGGAACCAGAGTCAGCTGCAAATTAATGGCAGGTAGCTCTAAGAACAAGAAAATAATAAAGAGTGCACAAATTGCTCCAGATCCTCTGATGCTGGATTTCTCCGTTTAGGAGATAAAGCTTCAGAAATAAAACTTCAGAATTAAGTTTTTAGCTTTGGGATACTTATTGTCAAATATGGGCAACATGAGATACATCAATGTCAGCAATAGGTAGACAACCACAGTTGAATTTCTTTGGAGCATCTTTTTAATGTTTCAACCACAAATGTCTGTATATTTTTACTTGTATAAAGAGATGACTCTCTACCACATACAGTCTAGTGTTTTTGTATCTAGGTCGAAAGTTCAACTTTATGTTTTATCTGCATTCACTATATGACTTTTGGCAAACTTTAAATGAGAATTTTAGTAAGTTTTACTAAATAAATGAGCAGAAACAATAGCATGTTGACAAATTCTCTTGCCTGCTATTTTGATGTGTTTTACTCCAGGCCTCTTTGTATAATGCGTACACCTATGTTAAGATTGTAGTAAGTTTTTAATATGATAAAAAGAAGAGTACTCTCAAAAATTCAAAAGAGTGGTCTTCAATTATGGCTTTAAACGTCTTCACAATATCATTTTTGATATTTGTGATGTGTTCTCTGCTCTGAATGATGCTGTTAATTCTCTATTGTTGTAACAAATCTCTCAAGCCTTCATAGAACAGCTGGATTTTATATATAAAATCTCTTCTTGTTTTCCTTTCATGTCATCAGTTTAAACTAATTTGCACAGTTTTTTTCCTTAAAATCCCAATAAAATGCCTTGATGCTTGTGTCATTTAAAATGGCGTGTTAATAGCTGGCAGTAATGCCAACGAAACAAAAACAAATGCAGCGGTTACAGAAGTATATGAAAAGGTTGGTATTTTATGCTATGTTTTTTTTTTTACTGCGTAAAGATCAGGCAGTTAAGCTTTAGATATCTGGAGGAATTTTGTGCGTTCAATGAGTTTCCATCACTGTCTGATCTATGCAGCTGAACATAAAACATCCAGCTGTTGAACAGCTAGTGAAGAGAGTGAAATGCATCCGTGTCCAAATGCATCACGTGTTATTAAGGGGGAAATATTTGCAACATCGGTCACAAGACATCATGGAGCAACAGGTATATCTGTTGATAAAACTCATGCCTACTTGTTTTAACTTTGAACCAAAGCATTGGCGATTTTCCTATGAATGAGCGTCTCCCTCTTTCTGCTTTACTCTTTAAATATTCAAGAAATTGCATAAAATAAATAAATTAATAAAACATATAACATATATAATAACAGCATCGAATGCAATGCAATCTACTACATGAAACACATCTCTATATTCTTATCAGAAGGAAAAGGGTTCAGACTCCCAACCGGCTGTACAATCACGCCCGTAATAGAACAACTTTTTTCCAAGGCACAGCTGACAGGTAAGTTATATATTTTGAGATCTATGGGATGTTTGTAGCTCCACCCTGCCGCCACAAACCTAAATCATGGAAGTTTGACGTTTCGGTTGGCTCCTCTTAGAAATGCTGCAGTTTTTGTTAAATGTAATTTCGACAGACAGCTTGAGGCCCATTTTGGTCAGATGATGGTTTTCTAAACTCCAGCTGCATTTCTGTAGTGTTCCTCAGTAGAACCAAAAGCTTACTGGGACAGTGTGAGGAGTCCCGGGGGAGTCCTATGAAATGGAGAGTCAAGCAATCTATTTAAACCTTTGTTTTTAAACCTATTTCGATAATGCTGGGTTCACACTATGATTAAAGTAGCCTGAAATTGCACATAATGTACATAGGATGTCCATTTTTTTCTACTTGCAGCACCAAGTCCTGTTCCAGCACAGGCAGGCTGTGCAGACCGGTCACGGTCATCCCCTCCTGAATGTCTCCCGTCAAGCAGCTAGGACAGACCATCGATGCTCATATCTGCACTGCACACAGATCAATCCCAAGCAGAGGATCAGGTGGGTGTGGACGAGCAGCATCACCAAACTGATGCTGCTGCAGCAGCAGTGATGACAACCAGGCCAGGATTCAGGTCCATTCAGACCCTGCAGAGCTTTCCCGAGAGATGGTTGAAGGTAAAACAAATAATAAAAAAAGAAAGGAAGGAAGGAAGGTAGGGCGACAACCTGGCGTGTGGCCGATCCTCTCCCCTGGTCCTCGCAGCGGCTCCGGGCTCATCGCTGACAGAATCAAACCGCTGAACATAAGCGACGATTGCAACAACCTGCACCGGTACGAACGATAGAAAAGAAGAAAGAAAACGTGCATCTTACTCACCTCACAATCTTCTACCCATTTCCTTTTTTTTCTTTCTTCCTCTCCAATCAACGAGCCGCTGGAGCCGCCAGGGACGTCACGAAGCCCCTCTCTGCAGCAGGCCTGCAGAGGAGGACCAGAGCCGAGGTATAGCAGGCCGACAGGGCTATTAATCCACACACCATGCTCCATTTATGCACATGACACTGACACCGTCAGTTTTATGTATGTGTATAAAGTCGGATTTCTTGGATTATGAGAATAAAGCTATAATTATTTGATTAAAGTCATGTTTCTAAGAATAAAGTCATAATTTTGAGAATACAGTTATAAATTTGAGATCAAAGTCAGAATTCAGAGATTAAAGGCTTAAACCACAGGATACATTTATTAAATGCAGACAGGATGACATGAGGACAATCTTTCGGTTGATGCAGAAAATGGACATTAGAAGAATCTTAGAGGTAATTAAACGGATTTTGACCTGTGTGGAGTTTTTCTTGAAGTAAAATTGGAGGAAAATCTTTTAATCTTCTCTATTGCGGAACCAGCTCTCAGTTTATGCACACGAGCCAGACTTCCTGTCTACTTTTGATCATGCTTATAATGCTTAGGTTAGTCTTAGCTGTTTATTGTTATGCTGTTATAGTTTTAAGCTTCTGGAGGACATATGGAGTTTTCCCCACTTTTCAACTTCCTCCTACTACTTTTACTTCCCCTACAGCTTATTATTTCTGCTTTAAAGTTTCATTATTTTTCCACTGCTTCTAGTTACTTCATGTTCCCTTCCTTTAGATAAATAATAGACATCTGTCTTTTAGTTATTTATCTTTACTGGACAAATCAATAGAAAATGCTATTCTTTGGAATAAATAAGCTGCCTTTCAACATATAGTCAGTTTCAATCTTTGTCAGTTTATCTATGTTTTTCTTCTAAGTAAAACACTCTTCAGTCCGGAGGAGTAACTGGTGCAAGTTAGAGTCTCAGTCGGGTTCGGCTCCAAGCAGTGCCTTTAGTTGATATTTTTTACATCAAAAGCTGATTGCTAAGGGGACTTGCATAATTTATTAATTATGGGCTCTGAAAAAGCAGGTTGTATCATAAGCAGACATATGTAAAAACATATGACATCTTTTTTATGGAAAAGGGATTGTGTCCAGAAATATATAACAATTTAGCCTGCCATACACGGTAGGGAGGAGAGACAGAGGAAGGAGGCAGAGTCTTTAAAAGCAGTCCCTTTTCCTACATCAGGAGCAGAAACTTGCTTCTGTTTCCAAGTGTTGAGTTTGAAGATGATTTATTACATTTTCCCACTACAAATGGACAGATTGCATTAAAAGAAGGACTATCGGGTCTTGTCAGGCCCGAATTAAAACAATTAATGCTCAGTAATAAAGGCACTTGGGACTTCAAATTCAGGTTTCATCTATTCTTGGATCTTGAAGAAGACCTAGAAATTGAGACTTTTCCACTGTATTTTACAAGTATTTTACAGAAACACATATCACCACTAAATTCTCAAATAAAAGGAAAAGAAATATGTTAAAAGGATACACGGAATGTCTGTGGGAAGATACAAAACTAATCAAAGCAAATTGGAAATCACCCCAAAGACCTATAAATTTGAGACACAAAAAGCAAGAAGGTGTAAAGAAAAACAATACTGATAATGTTTTCCAGTTAATTTTGAAATAATAATATTGTTGAAAATATAGAAAAATGTGCAAACTACTGTTATGTAGTTTCTTTCTTTTTTTCTGTCTTTCTTTTTGGAAATTATCCATGCCCATTTTAATAGATTTTTCTCCCGTTGTAATGATTTATTGAAAACTTTTTTGTTTTCATGTTTTGTTGGGTCATTGATTAAACAAAACATTTTTTATTGAGTAAATGGTTTAGAAATAGCCTTTACCTCATGTAAAATGTCAAAAATTAACGGTTTTGTTGTTAGTTAGCTATTTTTGTTTTAATATTTAATGATTATCTAAACATCTTAGTTGTGTCATGTTCATGAATCCTTAGAGGGATTGCTGTCTAACGACAACATAAACTATCATTTTGGTGTGCTGATTCTGGAGGAGAGAATACTAAAAGTCAATGGTTTGATCCAATCTGCTGTGTTCCTTAGATTGGAAACTTTTTTAAACTAATTTGCTTATGATATATCAATGATTTTAATTGATTTTTGCCTTGAGATGACATATGTTGTAAATTGGCACTATATAAATAAACTGATTCTTGATTCTTGTTCTGTATACAATCTAGAGTACCCCAAATGCCCAAATAATTAGTTATTGGAAAATTAAGAAAGAAAGGTTGCAACCATAAACAATTAAAGTCACTTTAAGCATTTAGAATGCTGAGGTGTCTAAATCTTCATTAATGGCACAGCCCAACCTGTGATATTTTCAAGGAATTTTCATCTTATCTCTGTGGATGCGCAGAATCTCTCCAGGTACTTTTACTTGCTGCCAGAGTCCAAAAGATGTTTGATTGGTATTTTGTAATAGTATGTGGATTTTGTGCATGTTTTTGGTCTAATATGCCTCTGTTCTGTGTCACTTCTGTCTATGGTGCACTCATCCTCATCCCACCACCTTCCACAACCCTATATGGATAAGCAGATATAGACGATGAAAAGCTGATTCATCACCTCGTCCTTTAGTGTCTTGTTCTAATGCCTATTCAGAGTTGTGGCTCTAAAACAAAAATGGCATCACACAAATACGACCTATTTCAACTAAAGGTTAGAGAATAAGATCTAGTCAATAGGGCAATGGAGCTGGAGCCGTATTTAGGTAAACCTATGTCCTAAATCTATGTCCTAAATGTGAGACAGATATCCAGTAGTGTGTTGGAAGTGTTATATGACATTTATTTCCTCTGAAGTCAACTTTTTTATGCTACTTATGCTGGTTTGCTTTGCATTCTAGAAAAGTCACATTAAAATGGGGATTATCCACACAGAAAAAATAACATATTGCCTCCTTTCATGGGTCTTGGCTAAAATTTATAGACATTAAGCCAACTCTGTAGTCTCTGGAAAGCCTTTTGTAAGCACTTAAGCACCACTACCTGGTCAAAGGGAAGTAGTACAACCCCAATTGAAGAAAGAAAAAAAGGGTATACAATATTCTCAACCCTAGAATTGAAGATCAACTCAATTATAATATGACATTTAAATAATTGTTTAACGGTTTGAGGGGAAAAAATTTACAATTTTTTTTATGTGTCTAAGTTTCATTATTGATCATCAATTAATTGAAAAATACAATAAACACAATTCTGTATGTCGCACATAAACAAATTACCTGATCAATGAATAAAGTAACATATTATCTACAACATTGCAAAATGTAATTTGTGAATTTGACATTACATACTGGTACTAAATTTTTGATTTAATCTGTAATCTGTAATTTTGTAACCCGATTTATCATAAAAATATTCACAAACCAACGTGTTACGCAAACAAAGCTAAACAATTTGAAGGGAGTCCACATGTTAATTTTCTCCTCCACATGTAGTGAGTCATCTGATCTTTGCTGGTTTAGTTAATCTTAGTTGAGTTCAGACACACAACAGAAAGCCTTTTATTTAGTGGCAAACAGAAGCAGCAATTTTGCAGCTCATTGCTCCGCAAGAGCCCAGAGCTTAACATAATGTTATACAAACCAGAAACTTCCAATTAGAAAATCATTATGTGGGACTACATATTTAATAATGTTGTATTTGAGTTTATTTAATGACTCAACCACATTGAAAACATCTGAATAAATAACCAAATTTAGATAATCTAAAAGGTTTTAATCGTTTATCCAGGTTTCTGAGAAAATTATGCCGTTTAGTTTGCTTTTCAACACATTGTATGAAACTGTTATGATATTATCTGCATTGGAACATAATGATGAAAAAAACCCACTTATTTTTTATTTCTTAGAATCACTTACAATGTCAGCAAACAATTAATAGATTTCTAACTTGCAGCCTCCATTGGTTTCTGTTTCTTAGCCAAGTTTATTCAGAAATGCAAACTTGTCACATGTCCACTAGATTACATTCCCAGACCTTTTGCATTTTCTTCTCTTCCTCTAAAGATTACTGTCATTATACACTTCTCTCACTCAAATTTTATTTCAAAACCAGGCTCTAATCCTAACAATTTCAGCAATACTTTTCTCATTTACAACCTTTAATTTTTCTCTAAAAGGCTTTAAACTATTTCCTTACACCTCCATCATCATATAAACAATGAACAATTCCAGTTCAGATTCTTTGGTTTTAAGTGTACCCCAAGGCCCTGTCCTGAATACCTTTCCTTTCATTCCGTACCTTTTCCCCTTGGTAATTGTTTCCATAAATTCAGTGTCAGTTTCCGTTGCTTTGTCGATGCAATCCAGCTCTTCTTTTCTAATTCACCTAACTCCTTACTCACTCTCAATCTTCTCACACTTCTGTTTTATCTGAAATAAAATGTTGCTTTGAGTGAAAAATATATTAAAAGCAAATAAACAGAGTTTCTGCTCATTAGCACAAAATCCACCCTATCCAAATTTCACAGTTTCAGTTTATCTATTGACAACTTATTGGTTTTAAAATCCCTAGGTCAACAGTCTGGGTGTCATTGTCAACTGAACTCCATAATTTCAGTCTCATTTCAATAAAATTCAAATCTCCACAACCCTCTTTATTTGTAACACAAGTTGACTTTGTCAATACCTTTCCCTTTATTATGCTCCCATCCTGGTTTTGTCATTTCGGCAATTGATTATTGTAACTCTCCTCTCATTTGTCTCCCTCACAGATTCGTCTGCTTGTATCATTACTAAAAGCCCATCATTTTCACACGTCAGTCTTACAGAGATTTCACTGACTTCTGGTCTACTACAGGATCTACTTAAAATATTTCTGTAAACCTTCGAAGCCATTCATAGCATCTCCCTGCTCTCTCCTTTTTCCCTGAAAGAATATATCAGAAGAACTTAGGTGTGTAATAATTGGTCTGCAAAAAGTTTTTGAATGAACAAGACCAAAGTGATTAATACTTAATGCTTTTTTTGCACATAAAATGTGGATTAACTTCAGGATTCCCCCGGGTGTTTAGCAGCAAAACTCCAATCTGAGTGTTGAGCATTGCGGTAAATCGGGACCTCCTGAGTTAGGTTGTCAGAGATGTCTAGGGAACCTCCCGTCTTTCACATAATGTTCCCTTTGCCCACCCTTTTCACAAGTGTATGATACCTCAGGGACTCAGCCTGGTCAAACCATCTACTAAAATAACATCGGGACAATAATCTACACAACTGGTAACCAGTAAGCTACACGTTGAATTTCTCCGTTTCCCAGCGTACAGCCTGTCTACCCTCCTACAGCCCTGTAGCTTCCACCACCTCTCTAACTCTTGGTAATGCTCCTAACCAGTGTATCGGAAGGA
The DNA here is from genome assembly GCA_032876305.1 of Orestias chungarensis. Taxonomy (NCBI): domain Eukaryota; kingdom Metazoa; phylum Chordata; class Actinopteri; order Cyprinodontiformes; family Cyprinodontidae; genus Orestias; species Orestias chungarensis. The sequence continues at coordinate 185,250 of JAVLVB010000087.1, read as the reverse complement.
GTATGTCAAGTCCTACTGTAAGACTTACCCTTTCTCCAGCATTGATTTTACCGTTCCCAGGTCCCTAATTGCTGTCTGCGTTACAGAGCTCCAAGTCCCTCTTGTTGCCGTCTCCCATGTATAATATATTTAAAAATACTGTCAAAAATATGTAAATAAACTTTATTTTACTGATTTTGTTTCTCCTACTATTTTTTTTCCTTTTTTTTGCATGTTGATCAGAAAGCTTGAACAAAACAAAGTTTTTTTTCTCTTTGAGTGTCAGTTTTTAATTGATCAATAGTGAAGAAATGAATGTAAATTTCAACTTCCCAATTTTAATAGTAAATAAAGTAATTTTATTAACTAAATTTCAACCTAATATTTAACCATAAGTAAATGTGGATTGTGGTTTGTATGCATAAACTTTTTTCAAACATGTCTTAGATAATTGCTTGTATATAATTAGTTTTAAATCAGTGGTTTACTGGAATAATGCTAAAAAAGTCTCACTACAATTTTATTGAATATATTAAATTCTTTTTGCAATTCCAGCACAAATAATGATCTATGAGTCAAAGCAAACTTGTTTAAAGCAGCTAATTGGATCTAAAATTGATCTAATGACGGCATAATGTTTTGGTACTTTTATTGTCTGGAGCAGAAAGTAATGTAAAGAAGTAGAGGAAACTTTAGAAGAACAATGTGTTGCTGCTCATAACTCTGGAGAGGATTTTATTTATTTTATTTTATTTCTATCTTCCGTCTCTGAAAAAGCAGCTCCAAATCTTCAGAAGACTGAACATCCTGCAGGTTTTAACCAAAAATCAAATCGTTCAAAGTCAATGCAAGTAGAGATGATTGTCTGGGAAACCCAGTTTCCTGATTGGTGAAAGCCAAATAAAGTATATCAGCTGAAATTTCCATATAACATATTGTCAAGCATGGTGGTGGAAGGGTGATGATGGGGTTCATTTTCAGCCACTATACCTGGACACTGTGTCTATTAAGTTGAACATAATATTAAACATTATCATGTGCTCTATGGCTGAAATTATTTAGCACTCAATGTATGGTACTTGGGCCTGCTGTGTTTACCTAAATGCTGTAAATGAGTGTCATCATTAATTCTAAATCCTCTCCTGGCATATTTCAGGTAACTGAGTAAATTGCGTCGTATTTGTTTTTATGAAGTTATTTGTTTATTTAAAAAAAATATTGCTTTTATATACATAGTTAAATTAATTATTGTTTTAACTTACAGATTTTTCTAGTTAATAACCTTGATAATGTCAACCTTGATAAGTTTGTTCATTATCATTATTAACATGTCTAAACTCTATTCAAATATTACTTAGCAGAAAGTACCTAAACAATACTTATTGCAATTATATTGAATCCACTAGACAGAATCATTAAACACACAAAGCTGATGATTCAGAAAGTTTATTTCTGAGAGAAAATTGCTCCTTGGTTTGGAACTGTCAGACCCATCACAGATAGATTGTCACAACTATTTTGAGCTTGAACAGCCGAGACAGTCTTTTCCGCACCAACTTTGCAAATCTCGTGAAGCGGCTGCAAGTGCGTCCAGCATTACTGGGAGGAGCTTCAGGTTGTGAGGACGGTTTATCAGGAACCATCTCTGTCCAGCACTCTGTAGAAGAAGTGGGAGCTTCTGTCACATCCTCAGCAGCTGACTCCGAGGTACCCCTTGAATTTATGGCCCGCCACTCACGCAGATAGGCATTAAGATAAATCTCCAAACAATGCTCGAGCACTCTCCGTTCAAATCTGCAAGTAGAGATTCTTTAAAGATTAGTCAGGAACTTAAAAATGTGCAAATTTTCTAAATGTTTAAGAAATGTTTTGATAAAACAGTCACAAAACATACATATTGGAGAGATGTCCGTAGCTCAGTTCTGAATGAGATCTTCTTGCAGGCTGAGGTGACTCCACAGGATCAAGGGGCAGATTTGAGTCCTCAGTGACAGAACGTAGGGTCTTAAAAGAGATCTGTTTAGGAACTTAAAAAAAACACACACTTTGTCACTTTTCTGTTGGTTTTTATCAGCAAACAGACCTAATGATTAATTCTGCAATTTTCATAATGTCTGTATTTTGGGATGTTTCTCCAAAATAAATTAATAACAACTGCAGATTTTCCCCCACCTTTCTGATCTTGATCTTGTTTGTAGTCTGATTGCTCAGTCACTCCAGTTTGAGTAGAGATTGTAGAGGACTGGAGTGTACTATCCATGTCAGAGTCTCCAGTAACGGCTGACTCTTCTGGAACAATCGCTGAATCGACATTGCTCAAATTTTTTTTCTCAAAGACGGATTTATCCGAGTCAAAGAAAAACACGTCTTTCTTTAACTCGAACACCTTGAAGCTGCCAGGAGCATCTGTGTTTTGTCTTACAGTTTCCACAGATTGCAAATGAGATTCTGAGGCACTTGGTGGATTGTTCTCCATGACAGAATTCCCTGCCTGGCAGAAGTCATTGGTTTGGGATGACACTGTGAAAAGAAACAAATGCTTTTAATTAAATTGAAAAAATGTCGTCAACATAGTGATGTAATTTTTATGAAGTTCGTTTAAATCATTGGTTTAGTTTAGCTTGACTTACTATCCTTCACTTGTTTCTCAACAATCAGACAGGTTTCCTCTTGTTTCATCCCAAGTAAATCCTTTCCAGAAGACTTACTGGTTTGATTTGCGTTCTTTTCTGCTGTGTCTTCTGTAGCACAACAGGGGAGAACATAGTTTTCTGGATCCCCAAAGAAAACCTCTATTTCATTAAAGACAGGCTCTCCGGTAAATGCAGTTTGCTGTGTTACGGCATCAATCTCTTGTCCTGACTCCGGATGATCCTTTTCTTTGGGATTATGGATCTTCTTTTTTGGTTTTAAAATTTTAAAGATCCAATGCAAGAATCCTCTCTTAGAGGTTTCTTTCTTGTGAGCGGGTGTTGGCTCAGGTTTATCTGCTGCTTCACAAACAATCACCTTCTGGTGTTGTTGGTGAGCAGTTCGCTGGCCTTTAAAAACCTTCTTAAATCCTTCTCCTTTTTTTAGCTGGGAGGTTGAAGCCTCTTTGGTTTCAACGTCACCAGCTTCATCTAGAGGACTGTTGGCCTCAGATCTGGAGGTTGATTGCAGCAGCTCTAAATATTTGGAGCTGTACTGCTTTATGTTTGCTCCGACAAACATGTGTTCAGGAACACATGTCATCATGTCAAGAGACTTAAAGGAATCAGCTTTGCTGCCTTTCTGAGTGAGAGGTCCCACTCCTCGTCTCTATGGAAAAAAAGCAAAAATAAATTTTGAGTAATGAAGTTTTCAGAAATATAACTCAGGCTACAGTAAATATGTAAAATTCTTTAAATTTAACACTGACCAATAAAAAGCACTAGTTAGTCTGATATTTGTTAGATTTGTAATAAAACCATCTGAGTCACATCTGAAATTTGCATGTATGAGATGTATGTCCAATAGGAGCTTCATCAGAGTTTCATCAGCAGAACATTTATAAACCTTAAAAGTTTTAGGTGAAACTGACTTTAATGTTTAATAAGATTTTATTTTCTAGCAATAATTCGAAAAGGCCTTTTACATTTATCTTAAATATAGAAAACACAGAGAAATTATGCTGAAAGTACCAAAAAGATAAGAGCTATGCAAAGAATGAGCTAAAAAAAGTCTACAAGTACAACCAAGACAAAAGTAGTACTAATCATTTAATCAACCATGGAAACTTTGTATGATTCTCCATATTCTTACCTTTCTAAACGGAAACATCGCAAGTGCTGTTCTTTTGCTCAGTTTGTAAGACAGTTTTGGTCAGTTTTACTCAAACGCGGTTGAGGTAACTCGTGGAGATGTGGCTTTTCTGCTCGCAAGAGTGAAAATGAGGACAGTAGAATTCTGCATCATTCAAAGATTCTGTGCTTGTTATTGTAATCATAGTGTCACAGATGAGTGATGTCACAGCTGATTGTCACGCCTATTTATGGTAAATATAAAGTTCCAAAAACACTCCCTCTTACTTTTTCCACTATATTAAAAATTTGAACTTTGGCAAAAATTATGATATGGACATTTTTTACCCTCAATATCTGATTAATTTCTATTAAGTAAGTGTTATCACTTTAGTAAAGAACCAGTCAGTAATCATAAATCCTTTACAAAACGTCTGCAGTTCCTCACACTGACCTCTAGAAAATACTTTAAAGGCAGAAGTGTGACTAAACACATCAAGTCTCAAACTGGTTGAGAGATGTAAACGGTTACAAACACAACATTGAAAAGAAGCCACTAAACAAGTGACCAATTACTTTTTTACTCTTCCGTGCATTTCAAGACACTGTTCAGCATAACATGAGCATAAATGCACAAACCATCATTCTGGTGATTTTACGTTACGAATATATATTTATGCAAAATCTAAAACTTCGGGATTAGTATTGCGTTGTTTGTAAATCATGTCTATGTTTGGGTTTTCTTTAGTATTAAAAAAAAAAAAAACTTTATAAATTGTATCTATACTTGTTTGACATTGCAGACACAGGTTTATTTATTATTCTTCCTACCACCGTCCACTAACACGACTGTTATGTTAAATGGTGTCCGTAAATTATTCTCGACTCTGTAAGCATGTCTGTGTGATGGACTAATGATATGTTCAAGATGTAACCTGTTTCTTGGCCGTTAATCCTAACCCTGTAAACATAATTAGTTAAAGACAATGTATAGATTATTAAGTTATTCAAGAGTGTGAAAACATTGTAACATCTTTATCTAATTTCCATTTGGGATAAAAAAAAAGTACTTTTCTCCAAATGTTGTTGCATGTTTCCATGGAGAAACATGCAACATATAAATTCTAATAAGAATTTTTATATATATATATATATATATATATATATATATATATATATATATATATATATATATATATATATATATATATATCTGTGTGTGTGTGTGTGTGTGTGTGTGTGTGTGTGTGTGTGTGTGTGTGTGTGTGTGTGTGTGTGTGTGGAGGTTCCTCAATCTTTCCCCCAGTTATTATTTAAATATTTTCACACAATATATTTATCATTCCACACTCTTTGGTGGTGGTTAGTGCAATAGGTTTTTTACTAATTTGGGTGCACACATTTAGTAAACACCTTATATTTTTTTAGATCATTAACTATTGTTTAGCTGAGTTTGAAGGACTGGCTGGGGAGAAGATGATTGGTTATAAGGCAAACCAGGAAGTGGAACAAACCATCAGGCTGCTGGAAGCAGGGGACTTGATGAAGATTCCTCAGTTTTCTCTCTCTCTCTCTCTCTCTCTCTCTCTGTACTAAAAGCATAGCTGCTAAAAAATGGTGTTAGGGTGTTTTATTTTTATATTAGTGTTAAAGTTAATGTTTTGATTTGTATTAGTTATTTATGTTTGTGCATTGTTTGTCTTTGTCTTCTCTCCCACCCCTCCTAGTTTGTGTAGGCTGGCCTTTGTGTATAAATTCCCCTGTGTGTTCATTGTGTGAGGTCAGTTTTTTGGTTTGTTATGCTGAGTTAAGGTATGTCTTAGTTTATTTCTATTTGGGCCGATTGTTGCTATATTTTTTAGATTTGTTGAAAGTCTTTTGTTTTTGGAAAAATAAATAGAAGATATATTTTTATACATACCTTTGTCCTTGTGCCTTACTCGTCGGACCGTAACAGTTGGTGTTAGAAGTGGGATCCTCCGGTTAAAGGCAAATGTATACTTATTGATCCTTTTTTTTTTTTTTTTTACCAGACTAAGAAAAACCCTAGACGAGGGGTGTCAAACAAATTTTGGTCATGGGGCCGCATACAGCTTAATCCGATCTCAATGGGGCCAGACCAGTAAACTCATTCCAAAATTACATCGACAACCTTTTTTTTCTTCGTATTAGTGCAAAGAAAAAATATATTATAAAAATCTTTACCTTAAATGAATTGTCCTTTTGCTAAATATATTATGAACAACCTAAGCGTTTTTAATAAAATTATTTGCAATATCAACAACACTTTTACTCAGTTTAACATTTATTTAAGTGCATTATACACAAAAACTGATCAGTGATTGTACAATGTTTTAAAATACAGTTTTGTGGAACTTAAAAATACTGCCCTGCATGTTAAAACAGATCAAACACATCTAAACATAGAAAAGAATTTATTTAAAATCTATATTACACATTTAGGAAGCCACTCTAAATTGACGCCACACATTGAAATCTTAAGTAGCAGCTGTTTTAAACAGACATTTGATTAAGTAAATTTGACCCCTTCCATGTTAATGCATCAAATGTATAAGTAGAAAAAAACTCACATAGATAACATATGTGGCATGCATAAGACATATTTTACTTAACAATACTCTTCTCCTCTAAATATGTTTCTGACTAGCACTGTCTATCACAAAAATTACTACAGCAAGTATTCACTTTTTTTATTTTATTTTATAGTGCAACATTCAAAGCAGCATTTTATAGAGTTTAGTCTTGCTCAGTATTTGCCCCTGAAGCTTGGCATCTTTTTCCCTGCACAAGTGCGTCTATATCAGGCATCATGTCCTGAGTAGCAGCTAATTTCAGAACCTCATTTAAATGCTTATGTGTGAGCTTTGAGCGTAGCTTTGTTTTATTAATGTTCATTAGTGAGAAAACTTGCTCACGAAGGTAGATAGTCCAAAACATGGACAATATTTTTGAAACTAGTGCTGTAAATTTAGGATAGCCTGGTAAGAGATACTTGTAAAATGTGTCCAAGCCCACAGAGGTCAATTTCTCCTTAAATTCTACATCACACTGCAAATCCGCTTGCTATCTGCGTCTCCCATAACGTGAGCTTTAACTTGAATGCACGTATGGTGTCATAATACTGTTACAATTTCTTTGCGTCCCTGCAACATCTTGTTCAGATTATTCAAGTGCTCTGTAACATCAACCCTTAATGCAAGGTCCTGCAGCCAAAGTGGGCACTGCAATTTCTTAACAGGTTTTCCCTTTCTCTCCATAAATTGTCCGATTTCCCCGTGTAGATCAAAATAGCGCTTCAGCACAGCACCTCTGCTTAACCATCTTACCTCAGTGTGGTATGGCAGACCATGGGTAATGTTACAGTCACTGAGAAGGCTGTCAAACTAAAAATTATTGAGACCTCTGGCTCGGATGAAATTAACCGTTTGGACGACCACCTCCATGACGTGATCCATTTTTAAGGACTTGCAGCATAATGCCTCTTGATGCAAAATGCAATGAAATGTCAAAAAAAAGAAAACTCCATTTGCGGCTTGCACTTTCTCTCCGAACTTGGTCACACCACCTGATTTTTTCCCGATCATCGACGGCACACCTTCAGTGGCCAGGCTTACGGCGCGGGACCAGTCCGCCCCAACCCTGTCCAGCGCTTCAACGACGGAGCGGAAAATGTCCTCCACTGTTGGGGTGTCACCAACTCAAGAAACTCCTCTGTGACAGTCAAAGTGTCATCAACTCCACGAATGAATATAGGCAGTTGACCGACGTCTGCAATATCAGTACTCTCATCAATTGCAACAGAAAATGCCATAAATGACTCCACTTTGCATTTCAGTTGGCTGTCCAAATCTGCCGATAGTTCAGAAATCCTGTCTGCCACGATATTTCTCGTCAAGCTAATATTTGCAATAGCTTGTCACTCCTCAGGACACTCAATTTCAGCACCCTTCAGCAGACAGTTTTTGACGAATTCCCCCTCACAGTACGGCTAATGCTACTTGCCTAGCAATTACGTAGCCGGCATTCACAGCAGCATCACTGGCCTCTCGGCTCCGGGTGAAAACAGATTGCTGTTTCCTCAGACCAACCAACATTTCATTTACCTTCTGTTTTCTCAGTTCTCCGTGTAAGCTGTTATATTTTTCACCATGCTGAGTTTCATAGTGGCGCCGAATATTGTACTTCTTAAGCACCAAAACTTGCTGCAAGCACACCAGGCACACGGGTTTCCCATTCACCTCCGTGAACATATAGGAAGATGTCCATTTTTCTTGAAAAATCCAACACCCTGTGTCCACTTTTCTCTTCTTTGACAAAGACCTTTCGCTGATGAGGGTGCCCTTCCAAGGAGAAAAGCGAACTGACTAAAACACAGTGCCCCTAGCGAATAATATAGGAACTGCAGAACTGAAGTTTCTTTTTTATCATTTTTTTAGTAATAATAAATAAATGTATCCCCTGGGCCGGACCAAACCCCCTGGCGGGCCGGATGTGGCCCGCAGGCCGTACGTTTGACACCCCTGCCCTAGACCATGAGAGGAGCCAGAGGTGGTAAACGCAAGTCAGCTACATCAGACAAGGAAGCGCAAACAGAGCAGGAGGAGTGTGGTCCAGCTTGTGAAGAGGACAGCAGAAAGCTCGACAGGAACAGTGGGAGAAAGAGATGGCACGTCAACATAACAGGTTTAAGGCTCTCCAACACGAGGTTTATTTCAAGAGGAGCTTCAGGCCCAGTCCTCTGCGGGCCTGAGGCCATTTGTGCAAGACTACGCCCCCTCCTCTGCAGGCTTGAGGCCTGATTATGTGGATAGTTCACCACCAGAACATGCACTGTCTGCTGTTAAGCCGGGTGACTGAGTTTCTACACTAACAAAGCTAAGTGATGACGATGACATTGAGCATTTCCTTATAACTTTTGAGAGGATAGCATGTGCTTGCAGATGGCCAAAAAGGGACTTGGGCCTTTCAGTTGATTCCACTTTTGACTGAAAAAGCCAGGAGTGCATATGTACATATGGATGTGGATGAATCAGTGAACAATAATAATCTTAAAGCTCCTATTTTACAGAAATATAAAATTAACAGCGAGACTTATCGTCAGAGGTTCCGCTCTCTTCATGTGGAGCCAAATTAGTCCCTCAAGGAGCTTTATGTGAGACTTAAAGAACTGTATGGAAAATGGGTTCAGCCCCGAGGTAAGACTCTTGAAGAAGTAAATGACGTCATAATTCTTGAACAGTTTTTCCGAATGTTGTCTCCAGAACTCCAAGTTTGGATTAAGGAACGAAACCCAACAGATGTAGCAGAAGCAGTTTTGGGCAGGAGGGCCACATAAAACCTATTTGTCCTCAAAATCTTGCAAAACTCTCAGATGTGTTTTGTACATAGAGAGAACCAAGTATTCAGCAGACAAAACCAGCCACTGATGGAGACTACTTTGGAGATAGACAAGCAGAGGGTTAAAGCCCTGATTGACACAGGAAGCACCTAGTCACTGGTACACCGCAGGTATGTCCCACCACATAGCATTTGCACCTCTGAAACAATACCCATCTGCTGTGTTCATGGGGATGAAAAACAATATCCAACAGCAGACATTTACATGAGAGTGCAAGGACATGTTTACCTGTTAAATGTGGGTGTTATGGATGAATTACCCTTTCCTGTTGTCCTGGGAAATGATCTTCCAGTTATCACTGACCTAATAAATGCTTCTAAAATGTGCAATGTTGTGCTGACACGACCCCAGGCAAAGACCTCTGGGGAGGATGAGCCCAGCTTAAGAGCCTTGCTCAGGGTCAAACTAACGAATGCAAGTCTCGTGCACAGCGCAAGCGAGAACAATTCAAACATATATATATATATTTATATATATATATTTATAACATAATTTTATGATGTACTTTTGGCTAGCAGTTAATAAAGACACAAAATTCCCAGAATTAAAAAAAATTTAATTCTACAAAACATTGGTGGACAACGTATTCAACAGAAGCGTGTTTACTTATAGGCAAATCTTACTTAGCTACAAATAAAAAATGATCATTCAAAAATGTTTAAAGTGCTGAGGTACTTGATTTTGAAACTACTATAAGAAGTCAGAATTACAAAATATTTTTTTCTAATATTTTACTGATTTATTGTTTTCTGGGTGCTTTTACAGAAACTTTTATACTATAATGATGTACTGACATGTATA
>JAVLVB010000087.1:161931-173211 GCA_032876305.1 Orestias chungarensis | reverse complement strand
AGTGGTCAACAGCTACAGGTACTTGGGTGTACACCTGAGTAACAACCTCACCTGGAGCAACAACACTTCCATTCTGGTCAGGAAGGCGCACCAGCGGCTCTACTTCCTCAGGAGGCTGAGAAGAGCTGGACTCGGGAGCTCAGTTCTCACTTCCTTCTACAGATGTGTGGTGGAGAGCGTCTTGTGCTCCAGCATCAACCTGTGGCATGGAAGCTGCTCTGCTGCAGACAGGAAAGCTCTGCAGAGGGTGGTGAAGGCTGCACAGAGGACTGTTGAAGTCAGCCTCCCCAGCACCACAGACATTTACACATCCAGATGCAGGAATAGGGCCTCCGGCATCATGAAGGACCCCACACACCCAGCACACTCACTTTTTGTCCCGCTCCCCTCAGGCAGGAGGCTGCAGAGCATCAAGTGTAAAACAACCAGACTGAGAAACAGCTTCATTCCTGAAGCTGTGAGACTCTCAAACACACGCAATGACAATCAGAAATGTCGCTGTAATGGTTCACTTTAATGTTTCACTTTAAAATGTCCCTTTAAAATGTCAATTAATATGTCACTTGCACTCCGAATTTTGATTGCTGGTATGTCCGAAGTACTATATTGTAGATTCCGTGTCAATATTGCATATTCTGTGGAGTCAAATCACATTTCTCGTATAGTTCTTTATAATTTATAATGTATTATATATTTGCATTCCGATCCTCAATGCTGCTATGTCCGAAGTCCCATATTGTAGATTCTGTGTTTCCATATTGTAGATTTTGTGTAGCTCAAATCCTAGTCTTGCATAGTTATTATATTCTTATATTTTATTACATTATTTAAAATTGCTATCAGGGTGTAAACTGGACCGGGGGATTAGAATTTCGTCCCACCTCATGTACCACATGTGATGTGATGACAAATAAGGATTCCTTGATTCCTTGATTACTTGATCAAGCAGACCGTTATAAATAAACTGCTTTAAGAAAAGAAGAGGTCACTGGAAATGAAGCTGGCTCTTTACAGAGTGCTGGTGCTAAAGCAAACCATTAGAAATTTTTTTACAGTTAACAGGGCGGACTCTATTCTTGACCTGTTTGTTAGGACATGGGAGGAGACTCCCAATGTGTGGCCTGCAGCTGTAATCAAAGGGTTAAGAGCTGCCACCACTGGCAAGTTCCTCTTGTTTAAGCCACTACTCAGAAACAACATCAAAAGCAACTTAGCTAGGTTGAGAAGACAAAAGTACTGGAATTTTTTAGAATGGTCCGAAGTCCTTGTGCATTTTATTTTTCATTTGGAAATCAAAGTCAAGAGTCTGGAGGGAGTGGTACTCCATAGTGTTTTATTAATTCAAAAGTAAATGTAATTGTATACCACTAAATATTTAAGTACTTCATGCTCACCTCTGCTGACAACTATTTTGGGGATGCTGATTTAATTTTCCAGCAGGATCTGTCACTTGACCAATCTCCAATATGTAATAATAACTCACAGTGGCAATGCATACTAGCTGAAGACCATTATTAAAAGAGCCTTAGTTTGCCTAACATTTCAGCAGAAGCATAGGCTGATCAACTCCATTTTACACAACAGCAGCCCTGACCAAAAATCAAGTGCACATACTGTACATTATATCGAAATGCTTTTGGTGGACTAATGCTTATGTGTTAACATGCTTTTTTATCTTTTATCTTGTTAGTGTACTTGCTGCCAAATTGTCTTATCCTGTAATATAGTCAGTCATCCGATGTTCTGTTTGTTTGTCAGATTTTTGGTATCACCTACATTTCTTTTCCACATTTTAAATGCTTTGCATGAAAGGTTAAATGAATTAAATGAATTAAAAACTTTTCATAAACAAGGATCCATAAATTCATTTAAGGTCTTCTTCTAAATCTAAAATAGACCATGATATAATTTTATTGAGACAATCCTGCAGTGACCCAGTACTAAACAAAACTCTTGGAAACAGATTTTTAAAGTGTGAACAGCAGAGGGCACTAGTAATATATCAATTCCTAAAAGAGAGGGAAAAAGATCACTTTTCTGTTTTCAGAACCAGGTCAAAAATTAAACATTTCTGAGACATTCTGGAGATACTTTATAGACTAATAATTATCTAAACTAAAAATATTCACTTTGAATGATTGAGTTAAAATAAATATCCATTAGCTATAAGTAGTGAGCAGATATTTTTCTTACAAATCAATGTGCTGAATTTACTCACAGACCACACACTGTGCAAAATTACAGTCTGTTTGGCTTCCTCGGCGCATGAAAAAATTCTTGCTTCATCACAAGGTCAACCGGGCTTTTTTGCTGTCTGTTAACACTCAGAGTAACACAATGAAATAACACGTAGCCCGTAGGAGATCGGCCAATATCAATATATCACCTCGAGAGGCAATTATAGTCATTAAAAGGATAAAATGTGATGAAACTGCAGGCTAACAGCTTGAAAGTCATTATCACATTCATCACAAAACAATGTCGGCCCAGTGTGATTATGCCTTACATTACCAAAGCGCTCCAGCTTGTAAAATGTGCAATCTCATGCAAGTGGTCAAAAAACAATAAATCTATCAAATATTTCTACCTGTATAATTTCTCACTGATCCCTTGCAGTTGTGCCTACCATAAGAAATGTTTTTTGTTTAAATACAATCAATTGAAATACTCAACTTTTAAATGACAAAAAACATTTGGAGTTATTCCTCCTCGGAAGAAATTTACATCAACACTTTGACCTGCCCCCCAACCCCAAATCTTGTTGTCAGATTGTTTTATTTAGTTTGTAGGACCTGCAGTAGAGGATTTGTTTTTAAGCTGTTGTGACCTGCTAAATGTACTTACTATTTAAATCCTACCCATAGTTAAATTTCCCTATACTAATGTGGCATAAAACAGCAAAAAATACAGCTTTTTATTTCTAGATGCAATGCATAGACAGTAGTATGAAAGTCACCTGAATCTATTCTAAGGCAATCCATTATCTATAGCAACATTTCAATTCAATTAAATTCAATTAAACAAGATCATAATTACTACGTAGTAGTATTAAAATAATTTGAATGTTTAAAGCAAGTTAGTTGAAAATATCAATTACCTTGTATTATTTTAAGACACTACTATAAAAAAATAACAATGTTAAGATGCTCGTTTTTTTGTGGTGATTTTGTGAGACTTTCAAAAAAAACTATCACTATTGAATCATTGTAATCAGTGAGACATGCCACCCATACATACCTGAGGAAGCAGGTCTCTGCTTTAATGTTTATACATGATAATAAATTGAAATGGGAAATGCCTTGCATGCAGATTTTTGTTGCATATCCCTGAAGTTGTTTTCCAATTTGTGAATGGAATGTTGTCCTATGGATGTTAAACAGGCATGATCATCCGAACACAAACATTAAATGCATCACAGTGACAACGATTATCCAAATCTCTGCATTCTTCACTTGAGCCATGGATGTTGTCATAGAAACACGAGTATGTCTTATCAAATACAGCCCTTGTGATTTTTTTTTTTTTTCTTTTTTTTTTTTTTGCTTCAACTTATTTAGACTGTTCACTGTAGGTATGACAACAGGCTATTAGGAGGTGTTACATTCATTTCCATACTAATAGACTTAACAGCCATTGTGTGTTAGTTTAACCTTTGATCTTGCCTTGTCAAATTGTTGTCATTTTATATTAAATTAGACCTTTTTATGTAAATGATGTAAAATGCTTTGAAAACTATAAATAGGCATAATTCAGCTGAGAGCTGATGCGATGGTCACTGGGAAATCAAAACATTGCTGCTGTACTTTAACGGTCAGATTGTGCAAATCCTTTTATGAGACATGATCTTTTCAGAGGTGCTTGGCTTAAATGTTAGTTTTGCACAGCATATTCTTGCACTCGCAATGCTGGTTACTTAAATGCTTAAAATGTTCGATTGCAAAGGTCCAGATTTAATAGTATTTAATAATCACACACAAGACACCATACAGAAGATACACAGCACTTTCATCTCTTCAGCCTTTTGCCTGGATAGTAAAAGCCAAAATTATGATTTTTTAAAATTTACTTTTTATTTGAACTTAGAAGTTACTTTGTAGCTCCAACTGGTCACACACTTGCGCTTCCTGCCTTGTTGAAAATAATGAGGCCATTTGATGTGTGATCACTATGGGCAATAACAAGAGGAGTATACTGTTCAGGACACATGAAAGCCCTTCAGTCCATTTGGGCTGTGAGCGGCCATTACAGAACTGGTGCGTAGATGGAGCGACTTCATGAAGGGGTGCACGTTTTAATGATGGAGGCAACAGTTGAGTCTTTTTACCCTTTTGAGATCTGTTGAAAAGAGGCAGGACATATTTTGAAGGTGTAAAACATAGTCAGAACCAAAATGAATGTAAATACTGTAAATGCTGATGTAAGTAACATGATGTACAAAAGGATTCATTCCCGCTTGTCACATTTTACCACACTACAACGACAAACTTACATTTTACTCTGATTTTATGTGATAGTCCAGCACAAAGTAATGCATACCTATGAAGTGCAAGCAAAATGATGCAAGATTTTTTAAACAAAAAAAATAAATAAATAATTTGTATTGAATCTTAATGAGTTATTCTAGATTCCACTTTTTTCTGGATTAACATCAACATGGTGTTATTTGCAGCATCCAACAGGTTTTCTTCTAGGATTTCCTTAGAGTCTAGACGAGGCTCTTTCCTTCTTCACCTCTGAAAAGCTCTACTCTCCATGCAAGGGTAAAGTCAAAATTTGTTTGCTGCCACCTGGATGTTTTACTATAGGAATGGTCTGGTCGGAGGAATAGATTCCTAAACGCATTCAGTTCTGGTCGTATGTGCGTTGGGTGTCTTCCAACATTCTTTTATAAAGGCCCAATTTAGAGGTTCACAAATAACAGTTGTTCTTTCAACTGGGTTTCTCTCCTGACACGCAGCTCTTCCAGAGTTACCATGCACCTCTTGGAAAACCTTGTGGTTATTTTGCCACTTTACATAGCTCATCATTGTAAGAGGACATTTTAAGATGTTTCACAATCGAACCCTGCTTTAACTATTTTTACAACTTTATACTTGCCTTTCCTGCTTTGTTCCTTGTTTTTCTTGATGGTCCTTGTTCACTGATGTCTCTAACAAATCTCTGAAACTTTTGTAGAATAGTATTTACATTGAAATTAGATTACACAAGGATGGACTCTTCTTATTAAATAGGTGACTGTTAAAGTCAACTGGTTGCATTGGATTATATTTAGGGGCATCAGAATAAGTTTGAGAGAACATGTATATGTCATATTTTTTTCAGCTCATCAACTGACCAGTTTCCCTGTTTCAGGTAAAGAAAAGCATCTGTACAGCATGTGGTTGCTACCACCATTATTATTAGGAGGGCTGTGTGTCCTGAGTCATACACAGGGTTGGTTTTTCCTTTCACTTATTGTTATGAGAACTGAATATGGTTTGCTTTCAACAATGGCTGTCTTCTTGCCATTAGACAGGTTTGTGAACCTTTCATGTCAGCAGATTTCCCCTATTGTGTTGCAAATAGGGGTAAATACAATGGCTTGTCTTTCAAATTTTTATTTATTGTAGGTATTTTTTTAAATATGCTTTTAGGTTTTCTTCCCCTTCACAATTACTCATCACAACGTGTTACTGTAACCCTTCAAATCTAATTGTATTGTGCTTAAATTTGTGGATTTAGCATAATTAAATGTTCAAAGGTTTATCCAGTACAAATAAGTTTCCTAGGCACGGCGTGATTAACATGTAAAAGATTGTGTGTGCTACATCTGCTGGAGAAGGGGAAACAAATTTAGAGAATCTGTTCCATGAATTAAAACCATTGATTGTGCCGGCTCTATTTAAGTGATTGTTCAACTTCAATCACACTTCTGCATACGTTCATAATGATAATTTCTTTGAGGGCTTTTCTTCGTTAAAATGTACTGTTTTTATGACCTGCAAAGTGATGAGTCCATAAATTATCATTCTCTCATCTGTACCCAGGAGCAGCGCATGAACCTTGCTTCATATCAATCTCTTCCTCCTTTACAAGACGCCACACTGTCAGAAGGGCCTGAGGAGACGCAAACACTGTGAGTGAATGAGTGGGAGGAAGGAGAAGTTGATGGTGATGGAACGATCAGCAACTCTTCATTTATCTGCAGGCCGATAGAGGAAGAGCCCCAGCTGAGGTGGGGTTAATATTTCTCCATCCTAAAAGTTCTGCAGGGTCTTTGTGATTTGTCACCGCAGAAGCAAGGCCCGGTGTCAGGGATACAGTTAATGGTTAGACACATGCATCTCTCCACATGCCGACAAAGGAACGTCCGTCTCAGCCAAGCGTTTCGAAGAAACAGGGATACTGTCACAATCCATCTCCCCAAAAAAGATGGCAATTCCTGACCAGTTAATGGTTAACAGACATGTGGACGTGTCAATCTCCGGGAGTGACAAGGAGCATAAACGCACAAACCCGCAGACGGTGGGAGCCCAGTGCTGATGCTGTAAACATATCTTGTTAACAGGAAGAAGACCCTATGCCGCAGCAGCACTGAGTGACAGGATCACAGATGACCAACAACAGCAGCACTCACTCCGTTTTTTTATCTGGGAGTTTCTGCTGGAAAGTCTTTTAAACACGGTTTATATTAATTTAGATCAGAAGAAAACTGATTAGGAAAACAATTTCTGTAGGTATTTCTTATTCGCCTATAAGCAACAAATGGAGCTTTAAACCATTGAATCACATTACATATTCACACATTGATTGCCTGTAACACAAGACAAGGGGATTTGGGGACCCACAGTTAGAGAAACTTTTGATTTTCAAATGTGTGCTGCTAATCTGACTCATCCATATGAAAGCCTGCATTTAAAGCACTAAGAATCACAAGAGAGGAGGGAAAAAAGAAAAAAAAGTCTGAAAGAAAGAAAAAAAAACACATCTCTTTAGATTTCCAACACTCTGCAGGTTTGAGATCAGAGACAGCTCCTGTCTGATACCACCAGCTCTTCAAGGCTCGGGAACCCATACTGTATCCGATACACCACTGTGTAACCTCACCAGGGCTCCTATACACTCAGACAGGGAGGGACGTTGTTCTCTGCCAGCCCCCACTGCTGGGGAAAGTGACAGTCAATCACCGGCTAAAAGCCACCTTGCTGTAGAAGTGGTGAGCTGGCTATTATGAACGGCTGGGGGGGAGGGCAGTGAGAACCGAAGAGGGGAGGAAGGAGGTTGTGAGACGCAACAGCTCTGCTATACAGTTAAAAGAAGGAGACCTGTGCAGAAAATTTAATTGTTTTTGTCTGTTTTTTGATCTTCCAATTGATTTTTACTTAATTAGTGGCTCCTTGCTATATCAATGGCAGGAAAACCCCCCCAAAAAAAGCAAAGTTTCTTTGTAGGTTACTGTAAAGACCATAAAAGACTGGATCATTAAATGTAAACATTTAATAATGAAAGAAATCAGCTAAATATACCGTATTAGTCCACAATCTATCAATATATATTTGAAAGACTACATTTTATTTGTATTCAGTTAACTGGATGTATATTTGGGTATCTGTGTATAAATATATACCCAATGTAAAAAGCAAAGATTTCTGGGAATTTTTTCGAACTGCAACCAACATAAAACTTTCCCCGTATGTATATATGGATTCCCTTCAAATATTTCCCTTATTTTTATTTAATTAAAACAACAAACTTACATATACTTTATACATATTCCATATGGTGTACTTGTGCAAAACATTTTAGAATTGTGATTTGTAAGGAAAGTTTTATGTTTTTCTTCAATAAAAATTAATAAAATTTTATAATTTTGTTAAAAATTCTAAAAAGTGTTGCACACATTTGTCCGACATGACAAACAGATGTTAAGTCAAAAGGGTCTCCAACCAGTGTTGCAGGTTGGAGACCCTTTTGACATAACATCTGTTTGTCATGTAATTCACAAGCTGGTCTTTATGGAAGGATGGCGGGGCAAAAGATTTAGTTAAAAAGGAAACAAAGTGTTTGCACAAGGCAAGAAAGAACTATGTAAAGATTTTTGGGAAGGAGCTCTACCAGATCTAAACTTCCTTGCAAAATAAAACAAGGTGGTAGCAGCATTATAATGTGTTTTTTTCCAGGCGGAGGGAGGCTGATCAGCGTTAATGGGAAGATGGATGGAGCTAAATACAGGACAATACTCAATTAAAACCTGTCAGAGGCTGAAAAAACCCAGAGAATTCAGCCAGAAGACTAAAATTGTGATGTTTTTACACCCGAGCATGTTTTTGTATTTGAATGAAGGGGTTTTTCATCCAGTTTGATGGAGCATGTTTAAACCATGCAACTACTGATTTTATTTTTGTTACTTTTTTTATTCTACACATAGCAGATTTTGTGTAAAAAGGTTCCAGGTGTGTAAAGTCTTTTACGAGCCCAAGCGTGTGATACTCTTTTTTCGTAATGAGCCGGTTCTGCGTTAAGCTTCACTAATGCCTCCACTTTGCAGCTGTAGTAATTCGTCTGGGACTGAAACAGTTGTGGCTGAGGAAACAAGCTGCTGGTGAAGTAGCTATATTTTACATAGATTACACGGAGCTCCAAAGAGCCAGAGCTTGATTTTCCTGGTTAATTTAGATGCAGAATTGACGCAGAGGCTGCTATGTTGCGGCTGGTGTGCACATGCAAATCGTCGCCCTGCTTGACTTGACAGGAGGGTGGACTGCATGACTGAGTTCGGCCCACTCATTTTTATACTCCTAGTCTTTATGTCCCAAGCCAGCCTCCTCTCCCAGTCTCTGGTTCCATCTTGGCAATGACAGGCACAAGTATACACACACACACACACACATACACACACATACACACACACACACACAAAAGACTTCACATAGGCTCTCGATGGGCCTCGCTCACTCACTTCCTTTCTAAAACACACGTGCGCACAGTTGTCTGAGACTTCAACACCTTCCCTCTGCTTCTCCACTGGGTGAGCCATCATTATCTAGAAAGAATGCCAGTGTTTGGCCACACTGTGCCTCCCTACTCAGTGTTGAACTGAGCAGCTGAGACATAGGCTGCTGGTGGTGACACGTCTGTCAGAGACATGCCTCATTACAGCTGTTGCAAATGTCAAAGCACTAAAGTAATCACTCATAGCCCTACAGGATGCACGGTCACATACAGTTGTAATTTATTCTATGGTAAGAGGGGTTAACAGTTCCAAGTATATAAAAATCATAATAATATCGGTAGGTGGACGCAAGACTTCTTTTGTTGTTTGTTTGAGATGCATGTTAATTTGACAGCAGATTTCTAGATATTTACAACAAGTAATAGTACCATGGACATTTTCATGCAAGTACAAACTTCGGTCAAAATTATTTGTGTAAACGTTTTAAAGCGACCTCTTATTCTTCTGCATTTTACTTCCGAACCAGTAAAAAATTATTTTGTCAATAATGGAGGTTCTTGAAGTTCTTCTGTTGAAAATTGTGTCATTTTTCATCTGACTTTTCATCTGATTTAATTGGATTTATTTCGATCAAGCAAATAAATTTTACCTTTAAGGGCGTTCTGGCATATCACCTCTTCTTGATGCAGCATAACAAACACCAGCATAATAAAGAAATGACTTGAAATTTTATCTGTTGTCACAAGCGGCAATCTTTGTCATAAAAAAATAGATTTTTTTTTAATCAAAGAGGTTACGCCGAAGCTCTTTTTGCTGAAAACATGGGATCTATTAGATGATTGTTTGAGGAAGGATGCTTCGTCTAGATTCTCTGGTGGGTTTGTGACAAATTCTGACTGTTTCTCAAAGACAAAACCTCCTGATATTGGATGTGTGGACAGTTTCTCAGTCTTACCATTTTTTTAATTCTATTCTCCACTTCCTGGTCAGGGAGATCCACTCAAAATGAAAATGAAGAGTTTTAGTGGTGTAAATCTCCGAGAACACATATGCCCCCTGTGGATGTAAAAGTTCGCTGCAACAATCTTTCAAAACAGAATCCTGCATGTGTCCAAGTGGTAGAGCAGGTTGATTTAAAACTCACCAGCCCCTTATATGATTTACATCTGCTTACTGAAAAAACATGATAGGTTCTGTCATAAAAGACCACAGGAAACTGGCTAATGCATCCACTTACTGACAAATAACAAGGCTCTCCAGAGTATCTAAGCTTCTATTAAGACTCATAACAGCCGGGCTAAGAAAACATATAGGTCCAGCTAATTTTTCATAGTACATTATCAGGATCTTAATGAAAAAGTGGAGCTCAATCGTGGAGCCCAGTTAAAAAAAAATCTACATAACTTACAATTTGTACAAACTAATGCTATTTTTGCTTTTTTTAACTCCTTTAGCTAGGTCATTACAACAATTACCCACATATACCTTTTTTGGGGTGAAAGCCATAATTTGCCATATTTTTTCTACATGGACAACATTAAGCCACATGCCGGGAATGAGCAAAACATTAGCTACAGTTTACATGTTCAAAATATTTTATCACATTTGGATTAAATAACCTGATCGTATCATTTACATGGACACAAATGCATTCATCCCACCATGATGTGCATTTTCATGCGCCAGGTTTGATTCAGAATAGAAGCTCTTTGAAGTGCACAGAGTTCATAAGTTTCTCTTAACCAGCGACAGAGGAAGACATTCTGGAAAAACCATAAATAAACAAGTTTGTTCGGAGTGTTGTAAACACCCTTAATGGATCTGGCTCTGAAAACCCTTGAGACGATGTCAGGTCCTCACAAATGCCAGAGGTCATTGGACATTCAGGACAATGACTTCCAAGCTTAGAGGTTGGCTTCATCTGATTCCAAAAAAACAACCTGTGAAACGTTTGATTACAGTCCGTTTAACGGTTGAGATACTTTCATGAAGTTTCAAGATGAAGTGGAACTGTCCAAGTGGAAAAAATAACGTTAAGAGTCACTTCTGAGAGAAAAAATGTTTGACAATCCATTGTACTACAAAATAAAATGAACAAAAACTAAATTTCTTTTTGTTTAACTACTTTTGATATTCAACAAAATCTTAGCTACTGTTTTCAAAATACAGACAAATAAATAGATATTAAACATATATATATATATATATATATATATATATATATATATATATATATATATATATATATATATATATATATATATATATATATATATATATATATATATATATATATATATATATATATATATATATATATATATATATATATATATATATATATATAT
>JAVLVB010000087.1:144989-157109 GCA_032876305.1 Orestias chungarensis | reverse complement strand
TTACTTATAGGCAAATCTTACTTAGCTACAAATAAAAAATGATCATTCAAAAATGTTTAAAGTGCTGAGGTACTTGATTTTGAAACTACTATAAGAAGTCAGAATTACAAAATATTTTTTTCTAATATTTTACTGATTTATTGTTTTCTGGGTGCTTTTACAGAAACTTTTATACTATAATGATGTACTGACATGTATAACCACGTCTTAACCTCAATATAAAAAAATACAATAATTTCAGTAATATGTCATTTATATAGTTATTTTCTGAAACCTCAGAGACAAGAATTACACAAATTAAATTAAATCTTAAAAGAAGGTGTTTTTTATATATATATATATATATATATATATATATGGCTCGGTGCTTGGTCCGGTGCTTGGTTCGAAGTCGTGGAGACAGGAGGTTGGTATCAGAGATAGGGGGGTTGTGGGAAGGAGTGTAACGGTTGAGCAGATGGAGAGGTGGCGAGAGAGCATGGGGCTTGATTATGGAGGGCTTTGTGGGTATAAAGTTGACTTTGAAGTAAATGGGTTGAGGGACTGGGAGGTGGTGGAGGGTCTGGAGAACTGGTGATGTGGTGACTGGATCGGGTGTGGGTGAACAAATGAGCAGCAGAGTTTTGAAAGTTCTGGAGTTTATTGAGAACGTTGGATGATGATGGATATAGAATGTTTATACGGTAATCGGGTCTGGAGGTGATGAATGCATGGGTGGGAATTTGAACAGCTGAGAAAGGGAGTCGTTGTGGATCTTAGTGGAAGGAGTCAAAGTAGTTTTGTCAATGCTGAGACTGAAGGTTGTGGCATTTTTGTTAAGTAATTTGGAACTGATGGTGCAGATGTCTGATTTTTCACAGTTGAGTTTGAGAATTGATCAGCAGGTAGTGGGTAGCAGTGGTGATGGATTTGGTGGATATGTAGAGCTGGATATTATCAGCATAGTAGTGGAAGCGGTGGTGGAGGATCTCAGTAGGAGCATTTACAGGATAAAGATTAGCAGGCCAAGCTTCAAACCCTGATGTACGTCTTGTGAAAGAAGAACAATAGAGGAGGAACAGCTATTGATACTGGTGAATTGTTGCCTGTTTGTAAGATATGACCGTGACTAGGAGAGGGCGGTGCTGGTGATGACATGGTTGATTATGTCAAAGGTACAACAGGAGGAAAATGCCAACATGTCCCGAGTCTGTGGAAAGGAGGAGGTGATTGTTCACTATTTGGAGGGGTGTTTCTTAGCTGTGATGTTAGTGGAAACCTTACTGACATGGTTCATACCAATCATTAGAAGAGAGGTTGGTTTTTAGTTGACGGGCTACAGCACATTCCAGTACTTTAGAGCAGTGTTTATCAACCAGTGTGCCGTGGAAATAATCTTGGTGAAATTGGATAATTGTTGAGTATTTTTGAAGTGGACATGTTAAGTGCAATTTGAAATAAGAGATATAAAATATGATAAAAAATACATGTTTATTTAATTCATATTAAAGATACTTTGATAAGAATTACTATAAATGTAATATATGCGACTGTAGAGTATCATTTGCTTAAATTTTTGGTTGGTGGTGTGCCTCGTAATTCTTTCAATGAAAACTATGTACCTTGGCTCAAAAAAGGTTGAAAAACACTGCTTTAGAGAGACTAGGAAGGTTGGAAATGGGTTCATATCATCAGAGTTGAGTCCAGGTTGTGTAGGTATGGGTGTGACGGCAGCCTATTTGAGAGTTAATGTCATTCATAAGTAGGGAAATGGCTGTGTTTTATATATTCAGGTGGGATGTCAGTCAAAAAGAAAAGTAGAGCTTATCATGCCTAGTTGTGAAGGCTGGTAGCTAGTAAGGCAACAACAAATAACATTTGTTAGACATTATTTCCAGAAAAAAAATCCATCTTCCAGACTATTAATTGAAAGAATTTAAGCAATGCTCTGTTTTTCTTACGCTTGTAGATGATACAAACAATTTCTTATTCCCAAAATCTCAAACTGTCAGCAGGAGTTTTGTTTCAGTCACTTCCTCAGGTGTCCAGTAGGAGTCACCAGTCCTATGATGCTGGAGCCTCCTTCACAGGTGCGTCCTGTTACCTCGGACGAGCTGAGGCAGTATAAGAGGAGTGGGGAGCCGGCTATTCGACGCCTGAGTATTATCTACCACTGGTAACTCGATCCTCAGTGCCCCCTGCGGTTCATATTGAAAGACATTTCTAGTTGTATCTCCTGTGATCTCTTGTAGCTTCTAGCATTTTGATACTAGGCTATTTGTAGTGTTTCTAGTTGATATTTTTGTGCCTTTTTCCCCTACAACCTCTCTCACCATTTTCCCTCATTGTGTCTGCGTCCCAGGTCTCTCCATCTCATCTACAAGAACTCAAACAGTTATCTCTCTGGTCTCACTCACCTGCCGGTACCATCTCCTCTTGGCTGAAACTCGATCTGTCCGCTCCAGCATCATTACCTTCTGCTGCTCTGACCACCTCTGGATCCAACATCAACCTCACCTCAGGAAAGACTCCCTGCAGATTCCTCCCTGGCGATTCAAAGACAACCAATCCAGTAAGATCGTTCCTTTCTTTCACTCCTTCCACATACAACTGCATTCTCTCACCTGTCCTCACCCTCAGAGGTTCCTGGTCTCCCACGCCGTTGATGCCCGCTGTTCTCTTGCCGTTCCCTGCTGCCCCGCTGTTTCCTGTGTCTCATCATTCCCAAAGTTCCCGTTGCCGACTGCTGGATTCCCTCTTTCCATATCCACCAAAACAATAAACCGTTGTAAACTTCTTCCGAGAGTTCTCTGTTCATGTGGGTCCGAAGAATTAATAACAGCATGACACAAACATTAAGATGAGATCGTACCATGTCAAGTTTTACTTCTTGAATTCATCCTAGCATGAACATTATCAAGCTCTGCTTGAATGGAGATGGAAGAACAATGATGACGTATTTTCAAATCCAACCTTTTGGTACAAAAATAAAAAATAATAAAGTAAAAATAAATATGTTTTAAACATAAAAGTCTGTTTGCTTCAAGATAACCATAATGTACTGTATAGTTTATGCATCCAGTATTTGATCTGGGCTCCATTTTCACTAATCATTGAGATATGGCATGAAAGCAATTAGTCTGTGGCTCTGGTGAGGTGTCAAGGCGGTCCAGGTTCCTTTAAAGGCAGCTTTCATGTCATCTGTAGGGTCTGGTGTGTCTAATCTTCCTCTTAACTATTATCTATGGATTCTGTGTGATGTTTAAATATGACCAGATTTCACACAAATTAATCAGTCAATCAAGCAAGCACCATGATATTATTTCATGATATTTTTGTACCATTGGCCATGAGGAGCAGTTGCCAGGTTGTAATGAAAAAGAAATCAAAATTGTATTATTGCTCTTAGCAGAATGAACCATAAGGGGATTTTCTTTTTAAGCCAACTTTCAACCAACAAGGAATGCGAAAGCTGTAACGCATGTTTTAAACACATCTGTTTGTGGTAGCTCTTTAAGCTTAGACTTAATTGGAAATTCACATCTTGTGAATCCTTAAACCCTTAAAAGATTTTTGCTTTGTAATCTTCTCAAAAATTAGATTATTTATGGTTCTTGTGAATCTTTTGTTTTACAACAATTTTCGTTTCAATAATGTTTCCTATAAAATGCTTAGGCACAGATATCTGATTATGCTGTTTATTTTTCGTGGTATATATTACCAGTGAAGAGTTTTACTGAGTATCTGCTGGACAATTGTCAGGTTTTTTTGTATTAAAAATCAATTATCATTAGTTTTGTGGTAATACCTGACAAGCTAAATTTGAGATTTTCATTAGGTGTAAACCACATTGATTAAAATGTAGGTGAATTCTTGAAATTTCTAAAAAAAAATTTCAAAGAAATTTTGAGAATATTTAATGAGATGCATTAGTTAATTAAACTATAAACTAAATTAATTTTTCATGACATTCTAATTTATTGAGAGGAGCCTACATGTTTAAAACTGGTATTTTTTTTTCTATACCCACCAAAAGAAATTGGAACTAACTATGGTTCATATTTTCAGTGTATGTTCTGGATACACGTATTTTGCCAACCATTGCCTCTATCATTTATATATTCTTCAGTTGTGCATGATGTAAGCACACATTGATTTGTTGTTACACATCTCCTTATTTATCAGGTCTATGTAATCCTTCACTGTCATGTTTTTAAATTTAAAAAAATATTAATCCTGAGAGATGGCAGTACTGCACATAAGAAGGCCAGTTGGCTAATTCAAAAGCAATCCAATATCAAACGATTTATATGGATTAGGTAGTACAGGAGTTAAATTACATCTGTTCATCTGTTTCTCCCTGGTTGCATGTGAAACATATGATTCAGAC
Organism: Orestias chungarensis; assembly: GCA_032876305.1. Taxonomy (NCBI): domain Eukaryota; kingdom Metazoa; phylum Chordata; class Actinopteri; order Cyprinodontiformes; family Cyprinodontidae; genus Orestias; species Orestias chungarensis. Next base: position 152,740 of record JAVLVB010000087.1, on the reverse strand, counting down.
AGACAGTCTACCTTGGATAAACACCCTGTTGCAACATCTCTAATGTTAACATCTTAGCATTAGTAATGCCTTGGCAAAGGATTTAATGGACTTCATATGCCACCGTTCGCAGCAATCCACTTTCTTAGAGAGCCTTGTTCTCAGCGCTCCTGCAAAATTACTTAATGGCCTCAGGTATTTTGCATATCTACAGGAGCAAAAGCCATAAATGTCACTCAGCTGAAAGGAAATGATTTATGCCTTTTGTCTCTATCAGGGGCTTTTGTTAAAACAGGGTAAACATATACTGCCATGCTGCAGATACATCAAGGACCATTTACTGTATGCAAATGTGAATTTGAGCTCACCAAATGTACAATTGCAGAAATTCCATCAGTAGCCAGAGTTCAATGCCTCTTCAGTCTTTAAGTGTGAGGATAATGGTCACTGTGACTGCACATCGCTGCAATTCAAAATCTCATCTGCTCCATCACTGGGAAATGTTTGCCACTAAAATAACACAGATAAAGGCAGCGCCGGTTGATGCTGGTCGGGCACTGTGTGCTATTGTAGGAGATGATGAATGATAGACAGCAGAAGATGGGTACATACTATTCACAGTGCTGCGTTTGGCAGCTTGCATTTTCACACTGGTACAGTATGTTTGTCAGCTACAGACAGCTCAGGCACTTACGCACTGACGTGGGCAAGCAGTATAGTGTTCTGCCAGCCGACTGCGTCACAGACACATGCATGTCCTACGTACCGCAGCGGAGACCCTCTAATACATGTCTGCATGAGCTCCAGGGACAGATTGGAAGGTCTTGGCTTTGGAAAAAAAAGACACAAAACAAAACACACCCCCGTTTGAATCATAACCCTAAAATCTCCTGCAGATACACCTTTGCAATGGAACTGAGACATATAGGGAACCTGAAACATCATATGTAAGATTATTAAAATGAAACTTCTGTCAAAGTCTGTCAGTGCCTTTCAAAGCACTACTATCAATTCAACATTACCTCCTATTAAGCTCAACAGCCGCAATCTTCAGCTTGTAGGATATATACAATCATGTGTGAGTTAATGTATTGATCAACACCACATGACCAGCAACATCGTGCATAATTGTGAAGTGTAATGAAGGCTTTGATAAATGTTTCTATTAAATGTTTCATTGAAAAAATGTTTTTGTTCTACATTCGGCTAGTTTTGCACTATTAGAGATAAAATTGGTTGCTCATCTTTCTTTGCAAAGTAGTTCAATCAAATTATCTGAGGTATTCTGATTTTATTTGGATCTGGAGTTTTTAAGACAAACAAATTCTTTGATTTAAACCAATTTGTTTTAGCTCTGATAGTTTATTTGGATCTGTTGTTCTGACTGAAGGTCATCTTCAGCCCAAGCCTTAAGTGTTTTACAGCCTCCAACAGGTTTTCTTCCAGTCTTGTCTAGTACTCAGCTCCATCCATCCTTCCATCTGCCCTGAAAAGCTTTCCTTCCTTGTCCTGCTCAAGAACAGCATCCCTGCAACCATCACCATGTTAGTGTAAGCGGTGTAAGATGTGCTGTTTTCCTCCACACTGGGTTTTGCATGTTGCCCAAAAAGATACATTTATCCATGCAAAGCAAAAACAATTCTAGTAACAAAACATAAATGGGTGAAACCAAAAATGTGAGTGGTGGTATCTGTACAAATTAAACATTTTCCTTACCTTTATTCAAATTCGTACAGTATTTATGAGCTAAAAAAATCTATCTACCTCATATTTTGGGGCTAAAAAAAGAAAAGGACTAATTAGCTTTAAAAAAGATGTGTATGGAGGTTCAGCACTTATATGGAAGGATTCTTCTCTAATTAACTCTGTTCTTGGCCAGGTTGTCAGTTTTGTGGTAGGTTTGCTGTCAATTGATTAAAAATTGGACTTCAATAATGGCATTACAGTAAATATTGCTATATATTGATGTGCACCACACTTTTTTTAGACTTTATTTTACCATTCTCCTTCATCTTTACAATTGTGCATTATTTTGTGTCAGTCACAAGTTTTGAGGGGAATAAAAACAAGAAGATGTAGTTTAAAAAGATAATGTAAAGCCCAAACTGTTAATTTTTTTAAATTTCACTAAGCATTAAAGCTGTTGGAGAGACCCAAAGCATATACATTATTACCTGCATTTACAGGAATCCTTATACCGTTTTGACAATAGGAGACAGGGAGATAAATCAAGCTGCAGCTTCAGATCATCTTTCTAACAGGGCAGCAAAACGTCATAAATACCGAGATCACAGAGGCAATCATGGAGTCATATACAAGAGAAAATGTTTTGGACATTAAAAGGAATTCATAAGAAAAATGCCTTGGTTACATGAGTCACAGCTTGGAATAGTGATGTCTAACATTGGGCCAGCAGTACGGAGCCACGGGTGGCCTGTTCTGATGTGTATTTTGGGAAGTTACACACTCAACCACGGCACCATATTAGGGGAAGTGTGGGGGGGGGCATGTTGCACACATTGGGTTAAGTGAGAATGGGTAAATATGGTTTATATTTTGTTGTAGTAGTTTTTGTCTTTGTTTAAGACACACAAGAAACTTGAAGCTTCCAGAAAATGTTTTATTTCATTCATAAACTTTTAATAAAAATAACAACATCGATATGAACGTAATAATTTGTAGAAATCGTCTATGTACAAAATCTTTTCTTGAGCAGTTAATATAACTTAAGGCGAGGTTAAATTACTTGTTTTTGCAAATACCCTGTTGGTGACAATTTCACCAAATGCTTCAACATTTTTATTGTATTAGTTTTTTTTTCCTTTTTTATTTATTTTTTTGTTTTTTTTTCTGCTAAAGTGAACATTTCAGCAAAACAGTACCTTTGATAAAAGATACTGGAAGTCAAAAAAAATCTACAGTCTGCAAAAAACTCGCAGCAATGTGTGCTACCAGATTACTCAAAAGCAATGTTTATGTGGTTTGCTAGAAACTTCTAGCTTGGCTGATTGTATTTCTATACAAACTGCAAACAAGCTTAATTTACTGAAGTACATAATCCCATTTAAAATCAAGATCAACAAGTCAGGCAGACAACTCTCTATCTTACTAATAAAAGAAAGATCTGTGTTTCTTATATCAAATTGTAACATTTAAAATCGTGTTACTAAATAATAGCCCTCGAAAAGAACAAAAAAGACATCATTTATGATTGAGAATACCTTTCACTTTAGGATCAATTGTCAAATATACACTTAATCTATAAAAATACAAAGAGGTACAGAGATACAAATATATTTATTTCCCATTTATGATATATCTTTCACAAGTGTAATAATCCAAATAATTGTAACACAACACAAAGACCAGTGACAAAAAAAACATTAAAAGTAAAATTTTAGGAATAAGATAAAAAACACTTAACCGATCAAGATTAACAAAACCATACGTTCATGTAAAAAAATAAAATAAAATAAAAAATAACCTTTCACTTTACTGCGTGAAGGGGGGCTAATTGTGGCTGATATTTCAGTCAAGGTAAAATAAAACATTGACACTTACATGCATTTTGTTTTTGAAAAAGAAAAAACACACAAACACATAGGTTAAAATCATTGCTCTACGAATGCTAAAAGCAAGAAAATAACGCGTTTGTGAACGGAAATTATAGTCAGTGTTGTTTCAGAAGTGCAGCCAAGAGCAAATCCAACCATTGCTCTATGTTGCGAGTGGAGACTGGAGCTGTCCAGACTCGATGTGGTGCTGAAACCAGCCAGCCATGCAGAGCAAAGCGCAGAGGCTCCGAAAGTTTAGAGCAAGGAATCAAGGAATCAAGGAATCTTTATTGTCATCACATCACATGTGGTACATGGGGTGGGACGAAATTCTAATCCCCCGGTCCAGTTTACACCCTGATAGCAATTTTAAGTAATGTAATAATAGGATTTGACAAGTCTCTGTTGGTCTGCCTGCAGCTTTCAGTTTGCTGCAAAAAAACAACAACAACAAAAGTAAATAAAAAGTCAGCAGCAACACACTGTAAGGCTCTTTTTCCCCTGTCTTCCTGCCTGCCTCTCAGGATGGCTTCGCGGCTCTCATATCCCCTCGGGAAGACTGAACGGCCACGTCCCGGCGGCCACCTGTGGCTTTATCTCCATCTTCTCCTTCTGCTTAAGGTGAACGCGTCCGTGCCGCTTCCTCTCGTCGCTGCGGGCGAACCTCTTGCCGCACACATCGCAGGAGAACGGCTTCTCCCCAGTGTGAGTCCTGGTGTGGGTGGTGAGGTGGTCGCTGCGGCTGAAACTGCGCAGGCAGATGCGGCACTGGAATGGCTTGTGGCCCGTGTGGATGCGGATGTGCCGGTTGAGCTCGTCGGAGCGAGAGAAACGCCGGTCGCAGCTTTCCATCGGGCAGGTGAAGGGCTTCTCCTTGGCCCGGCCGTGGGAGGAGGAGGAGGAGGAAGAAGAGGAGGAGGAGGCGCTCTTCCTCGCCCTGCCACCGGGTGGCTTGACCGTACGGTGGGTGTAGGTTTGCGGGAAGGAGTCCGGCAGCAGGGAGGAGTAGAGGATGGTGTCTATGGTGCTGGGTAAGGCCGGGGATGTGTACAGGGGGTCACACTGGTTTGATGCCTGTGGAGGTTCAGGGAATGGTTTCAGCCCCATGGTTGGTGGGGGAGGAGGAGGGGGAGGAGGAAGGTAGTTGCTATAAAGCGGACTGGTGTAACTCTGGGAACAGGTGTCAGAGAAGCACGGCTCCTGCTTGATCCCCCCCTCAACTTTGAACTCCATGTCCTGGTTAGGACACATCTGAGGAAATGTCTCCAGGAGGTCCTTGACGTCCATCTGCTGGTTGGGCGGGAAGTCATTGGACATGGGGAACGTCTCAGTGTGGAATACGGCCTCCAAGCAGTCAGATTTAGCACTGAAGCCCCCCCACTCGTAGCAGCTGCTTTCAAACTCGTTCTTCACCACGACGGGGAAGGAGGCCGCCTCCGATTTTGGCTCCGGCTTCTTCTGGAAGCCGAACTGGGATGTGGACGGGTCCTGGTTGGTCTTGGAGTCTCCGAACCCGCCAATGCTGCCCTCCGGGTGCCCCGGGGGGGAGGAGGAGGTGGGAGGGTAGCCCCCCCGGCCACAGCCGCCGCTCTGCTGGGCTTCCGACAGTGGCAGCGTGGATATGCCCACGATCTCGGTGATCATGTTGAGGAGCGTTTCGGTGCTGCAGGGCGCTCCCTGAGATGCCTCAACATAGAAGCTGCCGGAGTAGGCGAGCGAGGAGGAGGAGGATGAGGAGGATGAAGGGATGTATGCGTCTTTTGGACACTCGCAGTGGTTGAACGTGTATTCCGAGTTGGAAGCCTCAGTTTTTAGAGTTGCAGGTGTTCCTTCTGTTAAATGAGGGGGGGAAAGGAGTGGGAGAACTTATATATACATATATTTAATAAAAATGATGCCTTACATAAATATTTTATTACGCATGTATAAATCCTGGTGCCAACGACAAAAGTCCCCAAAAATCCGCACCATCTTAATATATAACTAGGGGGTTTAATTGAGCAGCAACTCACCGTGGCCGAACTGGGCCGGAACCCCCCGGTCTGCATCCACGAACACCTCCTGGTTCGCGTCTTTGCGCACGCCGCTCTCCATTCCCAGGGAAGAACTGTTGCAATTCTCAAACTGAGGGTAAAAAGAATCTTTTGCATTCAAATCCATGTTGTTCAACATAATGATGCACCTGAGAAGTCCGTCTCTCCCAGAGGAAAAAAACAGGGGAGTAGAAAAACAAAAAAAGAAGAGGAGGGAGGGAGGGGAAGATATAACGCAGATCACCTTTTTAAATCCACCCACCTTTTAAATGGCTTTTTTGTATATATCTTTATATGTAATAAATTATCCGAAAGCGGAAAGAATAAAAAAAAAGAAATTCAATTAAAGGTATTCCGTTTCGTCTCTGGTCCTCGGTATTGCTTGCTGTGGGTTTCACATCAGCGACTTCCCCTTTCTCTCCTTATATACACGTTGGCAGCTCCCTCGGACCCTCCTCCCCATTCATCGACTCCAGTGAGAGGATTCCCCGCTGCGTGTAAACTTCATGCCCATATGTGGACAGAGGATGTGACGGAGTCCCCCACTTCTCTCTCTCCCTATCTCTCCCTCCCGCTGAACTAGGAGAGATGGAGTCTGACGTTGCAACAAGTGGCGGCCAGTGTTGGTATTTCTCTCCAAAGAAAATACTTCTCTAATAAATAATTACTGTTTTGCATTGTTAAAGCTTAAGAAATTTTTTTTAATATCTTAAAATTTCACACTACAATAAAAAGGGTTTCAGATTTTTATTATTCTCTAAGAAAACCAACAGCCACAATTACAATACCGCAAATATTATCTCTTTGATTTAGTTGTTTGTTGTGTCTTTTGTATTTGAAAGTGTTATAATGTGTGTTGTTTACCTCATGGGAAGGTCATGTCTGTAAAAGAGATCTCTTTTAAAGTCCAAACTAGTTTAAATTTTTAAAAAAACCTTTATAAATTAGTTGAATCTGGACATTTAAAGGAACTGTAACTGAAAATCCATTTTTAAAAGAAATGCACCATAGGGGGTTTTCACGTTTTGCAAGAAGAGGCTTTGGTTACATAATATGATAACTAAATGTTTGGCCTATGTTTTAAAAACCAGAAAGCTAGAAAAGTGAAGTTTTGTGGTGGCAGTATCATGCTAGGGTTATGCTTCTCTTCTCCAGAGAAGCTGGTCAAAGTTGATGAGAAGATGGATGGAGCTGATTATAGGACAATTCTACAAGAAAACCTGGTAGAGGATGGAAAAATAGTGAGACCAGTAAAAGAGTTCACTATCACTTGTTAGTGAACTCTTTTACCGGAAGAATGACACTAAACATACAGCCAAAGCTAAAGTGGTATATTTGGTGGAGGTCTGGTGGAGAAATAAAGCTGTGATCGCAGAAAAAAGTGCTTCTGCAGTGCATAGTATTGAAGGCATAGAAATGTATGCCACACTTTCAAAATTTTCAAATTTGTAGAATAAAATAAATGAAAGACAATGTATCCTCTTTCTAAGAATACGCTACCTTATGTTCATCTGTCACGTAACCCTCCCAAAATAAACAAAACAATCTTCAGGGGTTATAATAGGTTTTCCAAGGTCCTGCTGAAGCCTTAGATAGATACAGTATGTCTGTAGAAGAGATGATATTTCAGTGTTGATTGCTCAGAGGCATCAAATTATTATTGAGGAGGTGTATAGGGATTGTAGTGTAAAGCCTGTAAGTTGTAGTTTTTTTTATAGTTCTGAATCGACTCAGCATCCAGCCTTCAGTTCACAAAAACAGTTGCTAGGTTGTGAAAGGATGGCAAGCATTAAAAGCAAGCTTATTAGTCTCACTAAACTGCACCATGACGTTTAGAGCTAGCTATTATTTTCACTTGTCATAAACATTGAGTATACATAAGCAGACTAAAGGCTGTGAAACAAAAATCATCCTTACTGGCCTGTAATAGAAGCATGTTGGTAAACAATATGGTGGTAAAAGTGTTTGTTGTATGTTGTCTTTATTATTTTAAATAGGAATACCTGCCAATAAATAAATAAAAAACATGATTTTGTTGAGGGATCTGAGGGAAAAGAAGGAGGATGCCTAAACTCACATCTGTAGATAAGTTCTTATACACAAACTCAGGCTAAAATGATCATCTTTAAAAATGTTGCGTCTCTTCTTGGGATTGTTTACTACTGTACTTTATTGTTTTATCCTG
>JAVLVB010000087.1:67248-144889 GCA_032876305.1 Orestias chungarensis | reverse complement strand
AAAAAAAAAAAAAAAAAAAAGAAGCTCTGGTTGTATGATTAAGATTTTTTTTCCTGCTGGCGGTGAACCACTGCCCTAGTATCAAGTTATTCGAAACCTCTAACACATTTTCCTCAAGTGCTGCCCAGCTTTAAGTGTCACACAGTGTCAAGGGTTTTGGATTCTGCTCTATATGTAGAGAGACTGACACATAGTTTAAAATTTTAAAGATTTTATTGCTAAAAATGTTTTTTGTGTTAGTGATTCTAAATACATTAAAAGATTGCATAGAAGTGCAATATTTCTTTGACAGTCAGTTCAGAAAATTTTAAAGGGATACATTACACATAAAAATCCCATTAGATCAATCAAAAACGGATGCTTTAAGCACAAATTTCTGGCTTCTGAAAAGTATGTATATTTCCATGCAGTCATGGTTGGGGCGACAGAGGTGATTAGCATGTGATACTGCGAAGGTGTCATGGAAACCCAGATTGCTTTCATAGCTGCCTTCAGGTCATTCGTATTGTTGGGTTACATCTTTCATCTTTTTGATAACAACCCATAGTTTTTTTTACTGTTTTCATCTAAGGGGAGTTTGCTGACCAACAAAGAATAGGAACACCAACACTAAAGCACTTTTGACCTTGCAGGGTGGTACCAAGTGATGCTAGACAATGAAATCAGCATCCACATGAAGCCAATTAGCCAAAGGAAATAAAGTGCTCTAAATTTTGTTTGTATTGACCAAGGTCTTCAGGATACCGAGTGGCATGACATGGCACCCCAGATCTTCACTGACTGTGGAATAATCAAACTGGATCTCAAGTAACATGGATTCTGGGCCTTACCACTGTACCTTTAGACCAGACATGGGCGAACTACGGCCCCCGGGCCATATACAGCCCATTATGCTTTTTAATCTGGCCCGCCGAACTTGTCCAAATTATAGTAGAAACCCATGGATGTGTAAAAACCTCATTCATTTCCCTTTCCCCTGCAATACCTTTGTCTCCTCAAAAATTGGCGCACTATTCTAAACACATTGGCGTCTAACTTTCTATCGCATGAGTTTTGTGCCACCAGGTTTGCGGGTAAGGAGCTATCTGAAGGAGCAATAATTGTAAACGTAAACGCTCGCTCAAAGGTGCTCGGACACGCGCTCAACTCTGACAAACTGCTCGCTCACCCGCTCAGCTCACTCTGCTTGCGCTCGGCTCTGTGTCTGCACTCGCAACTCTACATTATATGTAAATGAGCCGTGCTCCCAGCCAATCAAACACTGGCCTTTTTCACCCAATTAAATAATTCCTTCCAAATACACAAATTTGATTCATACTATCAGACTCACTAACATTTCAGCAGAGTTGCTAGCGCAGACACCGAGCCCTTGCCCTTTTCGGAAAGGGGAATGGAAATCACATATTAAGAGTAAAGAAATGGAAAAATGGCAAAAAAGGTGGAATAAAGATAAGACAGGAAGAAGATTATATAAAGTACAAAAGTCAATATTAATTAGAAATATTAATATGAGAAACCGAAGGGAAGAAATAATAATCAAATTAAGAGTAGGTCATACCTATTTAAATGACATTTTATATTTAATAAGGAGGAAAAATAATAATAAATGTGAAGGATGTGGAGAGAAAGAAAATGTAGAACACGTATTGATGAACTGTAAAACATATAAACCTGAAAGGGAGAAATTGAGAAGAATGGTTGGAAGGACAGGTCAAGAATGGAGTCTTAAAGGAATATTGGGAAATGAAGGAAACATAATGGATATTTACACATTAAGGACACATTATTTATCTTCAGAATACAAAATTAAAAAACAGAATTTGACTGATGTAAAGTAATGTTGCTACACACTCATGCTCCTGGCCCGGCCCCTCTGTCAAATTTTAGAACCCATTCTGGCCCACAAGTTAAAAAGTTTGCCCACCCCTGCTTTAGACGCTGGGAGCTTGATCTTTACATAAACACTAACTGTCCAGTTTTTGTCCCTGGCCCATGAAGGACACTTTCTCTTCACACACATGTTGTTTCCCCACATTTTTTAAAATTCAGAACTCTATGCACTACCAGCTTCTTTAGATTAACTTGTTGGGGCATACCCGTCTTATAAAGGATTTTAATGATTGTCTTGTTGACATCTGTCAAGTCAGCAGTCATAACTCTGTTTGTGTCCTTTTGACCGAGGTTGAGAGAGTGTTTAGAGGCTCATCACTTTTGCAAGGGTTTGGAGTTAATTAGCTGATTCAGAGGTGACATAATGAGTTTCCAACAATGACCCTTTCCACAGTATTCTAATTTTCTCACTCAGTCTTAGATTTTTTCTTTGTCTGTAACCATTATCTTCTTAGCTACAAGAAACAAATGCTGATACATACGTCACTCAAACTGTGATTATTACATATAATCGGTTTCACTTTTACATAATATTCAAATTTTCTCGATGTATAAGTTTGTAAGCGTCTTTAATCAGGGCATGGTCGACTGAAGCAGAGGTCAGATCGGGATGCTTGGTTTTTTTAGGGTAGTTCTACAGCTTGGTGAAGTGGAGTCCAGAAGCTCCAAACTGTGTTCACCAATTGAGTCTCAGGCTCGATCTCAGAGAGAACAAGGAAACACAAGTTTCTAGAAAGGAAGCGTAACTTGAAAAAGAAGATAATGAGTGCCTTCCTCTTTGTTTTAAGTAGGTAGGGAATCCACCTGCTGGCTGAACATAGGACCCACAAAGCTGATGAGAAAGCATAGCAGTTCGACAACACAGCAACCCTAAAATCATGGCAATCAACACTAATCAGCCTCCCTGTCCACAATAAAGAAAAGCATCAAAGGTTTTTTACTGCAAAAATTGTGGTATTTTAAGAATAGTGTGCAAGATTCGTTTTTTGCGCAATTTTACTAGTAAGCCACCCAGTTCGATTTAGGTTGTTCTCTGAGCAGAAGATGTTTTTCCAAATGTAAGCAGTATCACCATAATAAACAAGGCTGGAAATGAATACCAACTCAGAAGTTAAAACTCGGACTTCTTTTGTTTTTCGTTTAGCAATTTTGTTTGATACTAATTCACATTTTTACATATTTTCAACAATAAAAAGACAACTCAATATTTTAATGGTTCTAATGAAGATTGACCTTAAAATTCTTATGAACCATGTTGTATAAGTGATTAAATGAGATCTACACCTAAATATAAGCCAAATAGAGTAAATGGAGTGAGACATACAAACAAAAAACAACAAAAGATCAACTAAACAAAAACACCTGAAGCAAATATTACATTCTAGCACCTGTATTTGGTATTTGTAAGCATAACAACATTGTACCAAACTGACTCTCTGCTTCTATTCCAACAATCAGACAGTCTGTGGCTCCAAGATGTATCTCAGCACTCTACCACTTCAAATAGTCCACCGCCTAAATTTATTTTCTCCAATTCATTTCCCCTCAAGGTGCTGCTGAAAATTGTGGTGGCCTTCACGATCAGGGAGAGTGGCTGCAGAGCTCGGTCTGAATGAACCCTTGGCCTTTAAAAGCATGGAAGGGAGTCGATAACACCCCTGAGGTGTTCAGTGGTTGAACCCAACTGTTCACATGACATTTCAACCCCCCCCCCAAAGCAGTTTTTTCCTTTCTATTTAGCATCTGTTGCCAGGTGCCATCCGTGGTCACACTTCCTATTACAAAAAGTCGATACTCTTTCATAGGATGCGGCTCTCTGCAGCAGACCTCTTGCACCGGCTGGATGTTCAGGACCATGGATAGCGCCAGTGCTGCATTCAGCCGTGTAATCACACATGAACCAGCAGGACACTGACTCTTTTCATTTTATTATGTATTAAACTGAATGGCTTCTGTCATTCTCTGCACAGTTGACAACGTTATTTGTTCATGAATTAATTTAATCCAAAAATAGAAAATAATTTTGCTTTCATTTTGTGGGCAAAAACTGATGCTTTGTCACAACATAATTTATAGGCATATTTTCTAACTACTAATGGTATAAATTTGAATGCGTATTGGTTATAAGCATAACAAGTGATCAGTATCTCTGTGAGCAGGGTAGTGCGGCTTGAGAAAATCAAATAATTTGGCAGCTTCCAAATCATTTGGCAGCTTCTTATCATTTGGCAAAACGGCCCGAAAAATTAGGCTTAACTGAAGAATAATAATAATAATGTATACTTTATTGATCCTGTAGGAAATTGTTTTTGGTGTAAACCACACCAAGGTAGCAATTTCGCAGGCACCAGGTAGCAGTAGCACAAAGGTTCTTCCCTAAGGACCCACACTGGATGCTTGGGTGTATTTTTGCCCTGGGCTGGATTTGAACGCATGAGCTATGGATTGGAAGTCTGGTGACCTTCCAATTGAGCTATGCAGCTGTAAGCTTTGAATTAGACCCCAGCAAGGTGAAGGTGAAGCTCCGTTAGGCCAGGTGTTTTTAAAGATGAGCTGGTTGGATCTATTCAGGTCTAGGTCCAGTGTTGAGGAACCGCGGCATACTGGAAAATGACTATTTTGAACAGAACCCCAGGTAGCCAGGCTACATGACAACGTATGAATGTTTTAGTGTAGCAACCTCTACAAATAGCAGTTTCTTTCCCAAATAGAGACTGAGGAGATTGAACACATGACAACTCCAATGATAAGGACGAGCCAGGACACAAGGTGTTTGTTTGCATATCATTACCATATCCTAAAGTAGTACCAAAAGGAAAAGCTTGTCAGCAACAACTGTGGAATGCAGGGTATGAACTGAGCAGCAGAGTTGATATATTCAGCTAGAGTCAAGAAAAAAGCATTTTTAACAGTGGGAAATAAGAAAAAAAAATCTTATGAAACACTAATTGCTATTTCTTAAAAAGCAGTAAAGGGTATTAACAACCTGAAACATTTGGTAATGGCTCAGTGTGACCCAGTTAAAGTTTGAATGGCATTTCTTGCTAAAAGTAAGGGGAAATATTGAACCTTCAAAAAGCACAAAACACCTCAATGATTTGAAAGCTTGCCACATTTAATTCAATGTGGAAAAAAAGTTTAAAAACATTTATAAATATCAGAAGTCATAACTCTGTTTTTCCTAAAACAGCTTAAGATTTGGGAACTTGAATGTTTGAGGCAAAAAGTTACAAGGAAAATTGTGCAGAAAATGTATTAATGGACGAAGGATTGCAGCAGTGAGCAGGAAAGAAAATTAGATGCAAACAAAGGTTGCAAAACACATACAGTAATGAAATCACAGGAAATGTTTTCTTTCATAAATAGTAAAAGGCAACAAATAGAAACAAGTGTTTGGGGTTACATTTGATTATTTTCATGTTTACAACTGCAGAACTTCAGAGTTCTCTGCCTGCATCTTAAGATACCTAAAAGAAGATGATAAAACATGACATTTGGGAGATGGGAAGTACATAGGGCTGCTGCAGGTTGGATATATACATAGGAGCTTCCTCTTGTAGATCTCTATAAGTCAGCAAGAGGAAAAGCAATTAAAGCTCTATATAGAAAAGTCAGCCAGCCACTAAGTTAGAACCCAAAATGTCTTAAGTGTGATAGTGACAATATAGCAAATCTTTACATACCTACATTTGGCCCCCTTGAACTTATCAACCTATTGCCACATTTCAGGCTTCAAAAATAAAGATATAAAATAAATTGTTTTTGTGAAGACTCAACAACAAGTGGGACACAATTGTGAAGTGGAATGAAATGTATTGGATGGGTCAAACTTTTTTAACAAATAAAAAACTGAAAAGTGGTGTGTGCAATATTATTTGGCCCCCTTGGGTTAATACTTTGTAGTGCCACCTTTTGCTGCGATTACAGCTGCAAGTCGCTTGGGGTATGCCTCTATCAGTTTAGCACATTGAGAGACTGAAATCTTTCTTGCAGAACTGCTCGAGGTCAGTGAGGTTGGATGGAGAGCATTTGTGAACAGCAGTCTTCCGCTCTTTCCACAGATTCTCGATTGGATTTAGGTCTGACTTGGCCATTCCAACACCTGGATATGTTTATTTGTGAACAATTCCATTGTAGATTTGGCTTTATGTTTTTGATCATTGTCTTGTTGGAAGATAAATTTCCGTCCCAGTCTCAGGTTTCTTGCAGACTCCAACAGGTTTCCTTCCAGAATTATCCTTTATGTGGCCCCATCCATCTTTCCATCAATTTTGACCATCTTCCCTGTCCCTGCTAACGAAAAGCAGGCCAATACCATGATGCTGCCACCACCATGTTTGACAATGAGGATGATGTGTTTAGAGTGATGAGCTGCAATGCTTTCATGCCAAACATATTGTTTTGCATTATGTCCAAAAAGTTTGATTTTGGTTTCATCTGATCAGAGCACCTTCTTCCACATGTTTGGTGTGTCTCCCAGTTGGTTTGTAGCAAACTTTAAATGACGCTTTTTATGGATATTTTTGAGAAATGACTTTCTTTTTGCCACTCTTCCATAAAGGCCTCATTTGTGAAGTGCACAACTGATTGTTGTCCTATGGACAGACTATCCCACCTCAGCAGTAGATCTTTCATCCAGAGTGATCATGGGCCTCTTGGCTGCATGTCTGATTAGTCTTCTCCTTGTTTGAGATGAGAGGTTAGAGGGACGGCCGGGTCTTGGTAGATTTGCAGTGGACTAATACTCCTTCCATTTCAATAGAATTGCCTGCACAGTGCTCTTTGGGATGTTCAAAGCTTGGGAAATCTTTTTGTATCCAAATACGGCTTTACTCTTCTCCACAACAGTATCTCGGACCTTCATGGTGTGTTTCTTGGTCTTCATGATGCTCTCTGTGCTTTGAACAGAACCCTGAGACTATCACAGAGCAGGTGCATTTATACAGACACTTGATTACACACACAGGTGGATTCTATTTTTCATCATCAGTCATTTGTGACAGCATTGGATCAATCAGAGATCCTCACTGAACTTCTGGAGTGAGTTTGCTGCACTGAAAATACTACACACCCAACTTTTCAGTTTTTTATTTGTTAAAAAAGTTTGACACATCCAATAATTTCATTCCACTTCACAAATTTGTCCCACTTGTTGTCGATTCTTCACCAAAAATTTAAGTTTTATATCTTTATGTTTGAAGCCTGAAAACTTTAACAAGGCACTGTATATATTATATTTTATTTTATTATTATTAGTTGAATGAATGAATAAATGAATGAATGATTACTTTATTTCGGTTTAAAAACAAAAATAAAATCATATTTTTACAAAAGGATCCATCAGACAGCAACCAAAAAAGGAATAGGCTGAAGCCCCAAGGATTATTTTTGCCTATCCTGTACCATCATAAGAATAATTCACAATAAAACAACGGTAATGGTACATAATTATTAAAACAAAATAACTTAAACTGAAAAATCGATTTCAATCAAATTTCATTGTAACCTTTGATAATTTTATATTTTAAAGTCTTCTTGATAAAATAATATAGAGTTACAAATCTTTATTTTATCATTTAATCCTTTCCATAATTTTGCACCCAAAATTGACACACATCTGTACTTGAGATTAGTTCTGAATTTAAAGGTTTCAAACATTAGTAAACACCTTAAGTTATAAATCTCCTGCCTTAACTTAAACATTTTTTGAATATAAACAAGAATTGTCGTATTTACCTCTCATAGCATAATTTCTAATGTTTTTGAACATACAATTTTACCTCAGTGTTAGTCCTTTTACCACCAAACAACATACATTTTGTTTTACTTTCATTTAACGATAGCTTATGTAAAACAAACCATTTGTTTAACTTAATCAATTCTATTTCTAAAGTTAATTGTTAACTCCTTTATATTCCCTCCAGAACAAAATAAATTTGTATCATCTGCAAACATAACATATTTTAATGTATCACTTACTGTACAAATATCATTTATATAAAGCATTAATAACTTTGGTCCCAACACTGAGCCTTGTGGTACTCCACAGATTACATGTTTAGATGAGATTTAATATTATCAATGCTCACATATTGAAGCCTGTTGTTTAAGTAACTTCTTAACCAAAGTGCTATGCCTCTTATGCCATACCGTTCACATTTCTGTAGAAGTAAGGAATGATCGATCGTATCAAAAACTTTACGCAAATCAATAAACCCACCTACTCTAAACTGTTTATTATCTACAGCTGTTGCAATGTTTTCTACAAATTCCATCACAGCTATTGATGTTGGGCAATCGCTCCTTAACCCATACTGATGGTCCTTCAATAAATTATATTTCTCAATAAACAAATCTAATCTCTTTACAAACAATTTTTCAAGAATGTTATAAAACTGAGGCAGTAAGGAAACTGGTCTGTAATTTGACACAAGTTGCTTATATCCATTTTTATAGTTTGGGATAACTTTGGCTATTTTCATCTTATCAGGAAAAATAAAAGTTTGAAAAGATTTATTACAGATATTTGTTAATGGATCAAGGATACAAAAAATAACCTCTTTTATAATTGACATATTTAGGTAATTGCAGTCAGTAGATTTTTTGCTCTTAAATTATTTTACTACTTCTAAAAATGTCACTTTCACAAACTCCCCTAAGAAACTTTGTGTTACATTTATTAAGAGTTAAATTAAAGGTTTCATTTTTTCCACCAATATATTTCAGGGAAGGATGAATGTCACTATTTTTCTTTAGGCATACATTTTCATTTAATGTTAGCAATCAAGCTAACATAACATTTTGGCTTCTCTAAAAAGAAAAAAATATTAAACAAATTTAGCTGTGTACCCTTTGACAACCATAGCCTTAAATTGTTTTTTATCAGTAACTGCTTTCTACCTGCCACAATGGAGCGCATCAACTGATTTCTGTAACTTCTCCAGAGTTACCATGGACCTATTGGGTGCTTCTCTAACTAATCCTCAAATTGTTTGTCCATTTACAAGGATGCTCATGTCTTTGTTGGTTTCCATTTGGGCCACATACTTTCTTTACAGATGATAGACAGAGCTTTGTGGTACATTTAATGCATAGGATATTGCTCTGTGAGCTAACCTCGCTTTAAATCTCCACAACATACTCCTGACCTTCCTTCATTCTGTCTTTCACTTACTAATGTTGTGTGAGGAACTGTAAGTCCTTGGCAGATATGCTGGATTTCATGCAGGTGGACTTTCTTTAATAGTTTTTCAAATTCAGTCATTTGCAATGGTTTTATTTAATAACATCAAAGTAAAGGGTTTAAATACAAATACATGGCACACCCTTTAAATTTGTATATGTAAAACATATTGTAAAGTAATTTCTACTAGAATTGTGAGAGAGTTATCAGTACAAATTCACTTCTTCACATCTCTAACGTTACTAGTTGTGTTACTTTGAGCTGGAATAAAAGGACTAAGGCTGAAAAAAGATTACTGGGAAGATGCAATAAAGAAAGGTTGTCTGATGCAGAATAAATTCAGGATGACTATTTGATAGAAACGGCCTACCTTTACCAGACTTCTGAAATCCTGTGCTTTTTATCAATAGTGATGAGTGGAAAAATGCATTAAAGGACCTCAACGTTCCTCCTCTGTCATATTTTTTAAAGCAAGGTATGATAATAGCACATAAGCTCTTTCACCGCAGCTGTGACATTCTCCAGAAAAAATGGTTTTCACCTCAGCCTTGCACTCTAATTCCAGCCCCAAAGAGGTTTAGCATGGAAGGGGCTGCCTCCAAGTAATCCAGAGTCTATTAAAACCAATCTGATCACACAGAGTTCAGATCACGGGATGCTGTTATGATAACTACAGTGTGGCTAACCTCTCTCCTCCACGAAATGCCACACTGCTGGGACTTAGTAATGGATTTACGTAATGTTAACACTTACTGACATTATAGTGCAGGGCTAACCACACCTGTGAAAGCCAAATGACAGCTTTTGTCTTGTTGCTTTGCATTTGAAACAAAACGTTCCTGTTTCTTAGAGAAATCTGATGGGTCGAGATAGAACGTACTGCGCCACCAAGCCGTTTCCATCTATAGAAATATATAATTTCTATTAGGATTAGAGCCACAGGATGAAGGAGATGCCACGCATTTCCCTGCATGGTTTTGAGGCTAGTATGTGTGGAATAACTATATTTCTTCTTTACATTTTATAAAAGCGATGCCTTTCCTAGTTGTAAAACAGACAGTAATAAGCTTTTTAAAGTTGCTGTATAAAGCGCTAACAAATAAAGCAAGTAAAAAAATGTAGCACGTTTAAATTAAAATCTGCTCTGCATAACCTCTGAGTCACAGCACAGAGGCAGCTAACAAAAATACACGCACAACTTGACTGATGATGAAGATTTCTAAGTCCTCCTAAATGTAACTTCAGGATTCAAAGGGAAAAAAGCCAAGTTAATCAATTCATAATGTATATATTGTATATTTTTACCTTCTGGTCACATGTATTTGTGCTTCTGGTGAAGATGTAAACAAAGTCTGTGTAAACAAAGTCTTATTTTTTTAATAATACAAAAGTTTCTTTTTCTTTGGTTTTATTAACGCAGGATGTACAATAAATCTTACTTATCTGCAAACACACAAAAAGAGGAAAATTTTAATGATCTTAAAAAGTCTCTAAGGATCCATTTAGAGAATTGAAGCAAGGGGAGAAATCTTAGGGTTGCCAAATCTCAATATTGACTCTCAGATGTTAAGTTAAATCTATGCAACAAAAAAGTATTTTCTGTCCCACCGTTGAAAAATAAAACATGGCAAGTTTACTTTTTTAAACTTTAACTGAAAAAAAGGCCCAATTAATACAAAACTGGTATTTAACCTTTAAGCAGGTTTGGGGTTTGGCATGAAAAAAAGAAATATAGGAAATCATCTTATGGCCATTGCGAAGTATACAATGTCCGATATCATGTATGTTTTATTAAACACACACATAATATCGGACTAAATAGAAACATGATAATAATGCATAAACAATCAAACAAAAAAGGAAAATAATTAAATTCCTTAAACACTGTAATATACACTCACTGGCCACCTTATTAGGTACACCTGTCCAACTGCTCGTTAACGCAAATTCCTAATCAGCCAGTCAGATGGCAGCAACTTAATGCATTTAGACATGTAGACATGGTCCACATGATCTGCTGCAGTTCTAAACTGATCAACAGAATGGGAAAGAAAGGTGATTTTGACACAAAACCAATCTCTAGGGTTTACAGAGAATGCTCTGAAAATTAGAAAATGTCCAGTGTGCTGCAGTTCTGTGGGTGAAAATGCATTGTTGATGCCAGAGGTCAGAGGAGAATGGTCCAACTGGTTTGAGCTGATAGAAATGAAACAGTAACTCTAATAACCACTCATTACAACCAAGGTATGCAGAAGAGCATCTCTGAACGCACAACACATCGAACCTTGAGGCAGATGGTCTACAAAAGCAGAAGACTACAACGACAAGAAACTGAGGCTACAATTCACACAGGATCACCGAAATAGGACAATAGAAGAATGGAAAAATGGTGCCTTGTCTGATGAGTCTCAATTTCTGCTGCAACATTCAGATGGTAGAGTCAGAATTTGGCATCAACAACATGAAAACCTGGTTCCATCCTGCCTTGTATTTACTGTTCAGGCTGCTACTGGTGGTGTAATGGTCCAGGGGACATTTTCTAGGCACTCTTTGGGCTACTTATTACCAAATGAGCATTGTTGCAACGCCACAGCCTGCTTGAATATTGTAGTTGACCATGTCCATCCCTTTATGACCACAGTGTACTCATAAGCTGATGGCTACTTCCAGCAGAATAACACGCCATGTCATAAAGCTCAAATCATCACAGTCTGTTTTCTTGAACTTTACAATGAGATCCCTGTACTCAAATGGCCTCTAGAGTTACCATATCTCAATCCAGTAGAGCACCTTTGGGATGTGGTGGAACAGGTGATTCGCATCATGGATGTGCAACTGCATGGTGCTATCATGTCAATATGGACCAAACTCTGGGGAATGTGTCCAGTACCTTGTTGAATCTGTGCTTCGAAGGATTAAGGCAGTTATGAAGGCAAAACTGGGTCCAACCCGGTAATAGCATGGTGTACCTAATATAGTGGCCGGTGAGTGTATATTTCTATTAATCATGCTGCCACAGTTTTTAAAATTGCAAAATTCAGAACCAAAATTCATGTCATGCCACCAGTGGTGCTGGTAGCAAGACATTATTATTATTAAGACACAACCTAAACGCATATAAATTCCAATAACTGTAGTTGGCTGTATACATTTAGTATGGAAAACCTAATAAAAATTCTGTTTTTCGGGTTGAAAAAAAAAAGCATTGAATCACTTTAATTCAGGGATCATTAAGATCTAACGTCTTGCATCCCTGTCTAAAACTATTTGACTGTTTTAGATTCTTCTTTTCACCTAGAAGTCAGTTACATCGAAATTAATTTATTGTACTCTCCGTTTTGAATATTCCCATTCCTTGGCATGCTGTCAACCAACTTCGCAGCCCACATTGTTTGAGAGTAAATAATGAAAGAATTGTATCCATAGAAAATCTCCTGAGATGCAGAGGCTGTCATTGTTGTTTCAAATTTAAAAAATAAAAAAACACTTCAAGCTTCCCATCATCTTTAGTAGTTAAACCTAAAATACTGTACTCAAACAGTGTATAATTAAAATACATTTATCATCCAGAAATGATGTGTTTATATATCAGATAACACATATGTAGCTGTCAGTGCTGATATGCACTTTGACTAATGTCTTACAAAGTACATTTTTCTGGATCTGTCCTCTGAAACCAGGCCTCTTCAGAGTCAGAGAAATCCACCTGCCTCCCCCAAATCCCATCCTGACACGTCTCACAGTCAAATCTTGCCCTCAAGGCGTAAAATGAGGGAACATCTTCAATCTAAGCCTGAACACAATGGGAGCCTGTAAGGCACCGCAAAAATGGATTGGGGTTGCTAAAACCGCAGAAACCTCGGCCGGAAACAAGACTTTCTATAAATACAAGGAACTCGCCTCAGCTGCCAAGTTCGTTATTCTCTCTCCCTCTCTCTGTCATGGTGGGCTCTGCATAGTTATTTATACCTTATCATCATTGAACTGCCGGGCAATCGAAAGGAATAAAGAACAAACAAGAAAAATAAAAGCAGCGGAAGCGTGGTTCTGCTGCTGAGGGAACATCTCTCTTCCCGCTCTTCCTTTGAGAGTGGGAGTGGGTTAGGGAAGCCCGGTACCAGGCCCCGATGCTTCTGCTGCTGCTGCCGATGATGATGATGTTGGTGTGGTAGGTTTCCCATGCGAGCCAAAAATACTTTCACGCTCGCCCACTTCGGTCCCCAGCCGCCTGTGCACCGTTTGGTTCTACAACACAGATGAGGGAGACTCATAATTCTGTTGTAGGATAGTGAGGTTGCAGTGTTCCTTTAAACCAATGCTCCCCCACACCCATCACCACAACCACATGCCCTCAACCTCTCCAGACTCCTCCACACACTCACACTGCTCCCAACTTGTCCTGTTCTTCGGTGCCGAATACACCTTGCAGCACTCTGACAGTCCAACATCTTGGGCCCAGTCCAACTGTTGCACCTGGTGTTATCTAACTGCCTGCACAACTTGCAGGGAAAGCTCACAGAAATAAACAGTGGCTTGTTATATATATTTTTCTGTTTTAAAGCCTGCAAATCTGGTACAAAATAAACAACTCGTACTCTTGGAAAACTGCTTGCGAAAAAAACATGCCATCTTTTCAGCGATAGAGCAACACAACGCAGTGCATAATTTCAAAAGAGGAAGAAAAAACAGACACAACAGTGCAATCAATTGCCTTCTAAAGTCCCTGTCACGAAAAACCAGTGATAATATTACAAAGAGGAATAATGCAGTTGTTTGGAGGTTAAAGTACCTCTGGCAGCATTTGGCAAAGCACTGCTCTGTCCGACAAGGTAAATAGTACGAGACAACAGTGAACCTAACAAGAAACGGTAACACTGGTGGTGAAACATCCAAAGCTGAGAGAAAATTTCCCTTAATGAAACTGGATTAAGGAAACCCATTATTTTAAACAAAGATGGATAAGAAATCCAGTTTACTATTTGACTCAAACAATGCAGGTGGAACAATGAATCTGTTGGGAGAAGTGGCTCGGTTCAGACAAGATCTAAAGGTACCTGTAATTTAAAATGCCATGAAAATGCCAGTCAACAAAGATGGTCACAGTTTGAGGAAAAATTGATAAAACTAAATAATTTCAGGATCTCAATTACTTGTTTTGCTCATTAAAAATGTTAGGGTTTGTTCTATTATTGGATTTCTCTCTTAGGTTTTTTCTCAGTGTGTATACCTCGAAAGGTTTCACAATCCTTTGTCAGGACGTCCAGTTTATTTTGCATGTTTTCTTTCACATTGTTTGCACCTTATCAGGTCTAGTTTGTGTGCACTTTTCGTGGAAAATCTGGAAAACCTCTTACAGGCTGCAAAACACTATGTTGTAAAATCCGAACATGTTTGCAGATACACCTCTTTCACTCTGGCAAAGCTTGAGTTGTTTTCCAAATAAAAAAAAGGGGACTAAATCTCTACAAGCTGTTAGCAAAATAAGACTTGCAACTGCAGCGAAGTTGGCTTCACAAAGTGACTTGGGAATTCTGATTAGTAGTTCTAAACTACTATGAGTTGGGGGTTTTTACATAAAATCCTAATAAAATTCAGTGGAGTTTCTGACTGCAATGTAAAAAAAAAAATCTAGAATACGTTTAAACAATATAAATACTTGCAAATGCAAATACATGCTTCAAGTGATATGAGTGAATCTCACTCAACATGCAGCTAATTGCATGTACTTTTGACCAGCAGAAGTTAATAGGTCTACATATTCTGCTCTCTGACTCATCTGCACCCACACTGATTTCTATTTGTTGCTCTTTTTTTTCTCTCACGGGGTGACACTGCAGTGTTTATAAAAAATACGTTGTTAATTAGAAAGAACCGTTTCCCTCACTGCTTTATTTGTTTGGTTCCACTCATTACGCAGACATGCAGCAAAAACAAACTCAAACAAATAGCCACCAGTAGACATGTGTGGAAACAGATGAAGAATGTTAAGAGCTTGCAGCTAACAAAAGTAACTATGGAAACGGCCGGCTCTACATTGCACCGGCTTCCACAGCTCTCTCCAGAAATAAAAACTGTTGGGCTAAGAGCGAATCAGGTAAAGACAAAAGATCCCGGGTGAACCTATTTATAGCGGGCCTTACATAACATACATAGACCTATGTTGGCTAAGGCGAGTTTGGTACTACACAACGAGCTTCCACTGGGGGGGCAGCAAAGCCAGAATACACAGCTCCAGAGATGCTGGATCCCTGAAGCACATTTTGCAAGAAGGCATAGTATAAACAGCTACCAGCATGGCGTAGATCCTGTTGCCTGATGTCAGTGGGGCCGATGAGGTCAGGAATGTGAAAGCCAGAGTTTGACAAACAACATTAACATGCATTTAATCTCTTTGGATCCATCAAATAGCTCAAAGCAACAAATCATCAGGTGTAGAGCCCTCACATCCACAGATAAACAAGTTGCACATTCAAGGATGCACAAGTTCACTGGATCATTTGTATCTGAAGCAAAAAGTTGTATCACACTGAAGAAAGAAAAAAATACATATCACGGGGCCTCAGGACACAGATTCGGACATCTGAAGTGAGATACTGTGAATGCACGAGCCCACATATGCAGTGCGCCAGTGCAAGAAGCCGAACAGTGATCACGCAGAAATACAGCCTGCCAACATATCTTAAATCCTAATTGAGCTATTAGCATAATTATCCACTTATAACTGCTTTAATTCTAAGTAGCTCTCTCTATTGTGCGTAAAATGATAGCCAAGCTGTAGTGAAAAAATCCACTTTTCCCACTCACAAATGCCTTATTAATTAGCTCCCTCTAGCATACCTTACTAGTAATTACCCCGGTCCACATCGCTGATGTGGACTGGGGGCCCAGTATTAGACAGCTTTAGAATAACTCTAAACATCTATGCTGGTTTCCAGTATTAGCAACTTAAAAAAAATAAAAATAAATCTATGAACAGCAGTGGTGTTTTTAGTCATTGCATCCAAAACCACATTTATACCACTCACTAATATTAACTATCCAGAAGCTCTGATAGGGTTGGGATGGGATGACATGGTATTCAAATGAACACTGACTCATCTGTTTATTATTCAGTCACATTAGTTAGCTCTGATCCCGTTTGGCTATTATCCGATCTCCCTGTGAAAAAGGGGGTCTTTGGTGAGAAGGATGGATCGCGCAGTGAGTGCTTTACTCACACAGATTGTGTGCACTCTTCAAAGAAATGAATCCAATGCAGTAGAAATCCAGAGAATCAATTTCGAACCAGAGAAGCGGCGAGAAGGAGCAAACGGATATGTCTCATGTTTGGTTGAAATCCCCAAACACCGCCGTCTGCGTCAATGGGTCAAATGATGAGCTTTGGTCCTTTCTGACCTCCCTAAAGGAGCCATTTCACTTGATACCCCCTGTTTTCTTAATAGGCGGAAGATGGAAGTATGGAGCGTTAACAACTATCTGGAACTGCAAATTGTGAAACATTTGACAAAACTAAGTAGCCTACTTGCCGTTCTGCTAACTGACAGAGGCCCTATTTTTAGCCACGCAACCTTACAGCGCCATGCTAAGCTTTCAGAGATATGGGCTGCGAATCTGGCCCATTCAAAGGATTCGTGAAAGTCTAGAGGCTGGAACCTGGTGGTCACATAAGCATTCTGAGTGCTGCTCAGCACCGCTGCTTTTTTTTTTTTTTCTTAATACATACGATGGTGAATTATTAACAAGGAACACTGCCACTGCGTGCCCTGCTGTGTGAATGTATGCCAGCACATGTCAAGGAGTGAAAAGAATTTGCCATCAATGTACTCCATGCCTTTTGATGTGGGATAATTAAGCGCCATGCACAACAAATGTGCTCCATGGAAAACCAATAAAAAAAATTTAAAAAATCTGATGTCAGCTAAAGGCCTTCGAATGTTCCATTTGAAAAAGGAAAAAATAATATTAGGCTGCTGTACTTAAGGTCACAGTATTGAAGCCATTGTCTGCCTCAGCTGAAATAGTAACGGCTGCCTTCTGCATCAGGCAATGTGTTCAGTTTCATTTCAAAGCTTTTAATAGGTAAATAAAGAAGACTTTAACTTTATTTTTGTTCATTTACCTATAATCTGAAATACAATACAGTGCTTTGCAAATGTAGTTACATCATCCTCGGCTCCTGGACAGTTTAACTCATTACTATTACAAACCTCAGTGATTTTTTTGTGATTTCATGTAATAGATGGATGGAGGACATAAATGTGAAGCGGTGAGGGAATCGTACAGATTTTCAACAGAATTTTGTATTGATTTAAAATCTTAAGAACACTGAGGAACACTAATTCATTATAGATGTATGTAAGTTATGACACAGCCTTTCCAATAAACTGAAAGCCAAGTAACACCGTTGTTGCATATATTGTTCCTGTTGTTATAAGGTCTGTTTTAGCACCTTTAGCTTTTATAATCCGTTTTCAATTTAAATATTCTGAGAGTACATTTAAATTAAAATGTGCAAAAAAATGATTTAATGTAAGCAAAGTATAAAAGTAATGAAGAATGATTGACGGGACAGCAATTGGTCCTTCACTTCACTAATCTGATCTTTATGCAATTTAGCAGGAAGAAAACTATGAGAAGTCCTGTTTAAAACTCACTTCATGCTGTGTAGGAAACAAATCCACAATATAAGACCTAAATTGGACCTTTTGGCCCAGATGTAGAACTTGTATGGTGTAAAATTACATTGCACATCTGGCTGAAGCAGTGATGCTCCGAACAATTGGGATATCGATGTTAATTGTGTGGTTATGCTTAAAAACTGATATTTATCTTAGTGATACATCATGTCTATAACTAGGATTTTGACTTAAACACTCAACCTATTTTGCTTCTTAGGTTCAGTTGCACACCCCATATTCTCATTGTCACTGTCAAATCATGAAACAAATACCGAAGGCTCAACAAAAACAAAATGAAAATAAAAACCGGTTAATATTGGCCCAGTTTTACTTATGAGACCAATAGGTATATGTTAAAAAAATGACTAATAATGCCCGTAACAAAAGTTGATGTAAATATATTATGCATTCCCTGAACTCTTGCAGTTAGGCACGGTGTTGGCTGCATGATGCTCTGGAGCTCCTCTTTAGTAGGAACAGGAAAGATACATACAGATTTAGTTCAAGGTAACTTCAAACCTTCATCACATCCTTAAAAAGAAAACCTGGGAAAAACGTTCTCAGATGTTTGATGTCTAAGATGTTTGGTGCGAGACTCAAACCCAAAGAGCTGCCTGAGGTCTTTAAAAGCAAAAATGTAGCAGCTAATGAGTCAATTAGGCGTTTAAAGAGGTCTTAACACAACTCTAAATCAGCCATACAACAAAATGGAAACTACAAGAGGAGTAAAATCAAACCAACTGCAAACATGTCTTTAAAGTCGACCTTCTTACTCTTAAATAACATTTCTAGGATAAAAGGACCTAAAAAAGTCAGCAGATCAGTTCAAAAGTAGTTATACTGGCTCCCTCTAGCTCACTGAACTGACTTATTCGTCTGTTCAGACGTATTCTTTTCCCATGCCAAAACTAATGCTAGTACGAGATCATGGTTTCTCACAAAGCTTTTTTGTTCACCATGGTAACAAATTTGCTGTTGAAAAAGTAAAGCTACAATTTTGTCTTTCCACACTACCTGAAGCTCAATGTAGCCTAC
The DNA here is from genome assembly GCA_032876305.1 of Orestias chungarensis. Taxonomy (NCBI): domain Eukaryota; kingdom Metazoa; phylum Chordata; class Actinopteri; order Cyprinodontiformes; family Cyprinodontidae; genus Orestias; species Orestias chungarensis. Next base: position 126,103 of record JAVLVB010000087.1, on the reverse strand, counting down.
ATAAAGTTTAGCAAATGTAACCCACTGACATAAAATTGTAATCTCACGGTATGGATCTGCAATAGAAGTTAGTTGATAAATCACAGAATGGCTCAGCACTTTTCAGACAACTCCGGCTTTCTGGTTTCAGTCTACTCTGTATCTCCAGAACCAAACATGGTTGAATGATCTTGATGATTCTAAAACCAAAATGTTTCCCTAAAATGCTGATTGTCAGGGATTTTATCGACAAAATGTAATGTTTCTGAAACATATTCTTATCCTGTAAAGCACTTTGAACCAATCTGCTGCTGAAATGTGCATCTACAAACATACCTGACACATCCAGATTTGACTGACTTAGCAACTTTACCCCAAAAGCAAACCAAGAGGATGTTAAAAGAAGCCTCCAAAACCCTTACAATTTTATCCTGGGACTACAAGGCCTATAATAACAACAATAATACTGAAGAAAATCTCTGCAAACGTGTTCTTTCGTCAGATAAATTTAAAATGTAACTATATGTACACCACATATAGGCAGAGCTGAAATCTTTAACCTTTAGGAATATCTTGAATTGACTTGAAACAGGCTCTTCATACCTGAATGTTGAACATTTCCTAATGAAAAAGACTAAAAAGGCACATAGTCAAAATGTACAAATGTTTTAAATATAGTTTTGTCTCTCCTCTTTTAATCATGAATGATTTCTAGGAGGCAGCTGGAGTCTGCCAGGATTATTCTGGGCAGACATTATATTCTCAAGTATTCCTGTTTTCAATGAAAAAACAAAGGTTCACTAAGTTCTAAGCTCAAGGATCAAAATTCAATATCCAATTTGCTCGCAACAATGCCTGTTAAAGTGCAGTCACTAAAAAACACACACGCACACACACACACACACAAACGGACAGAAAATATTTAAACCATTTAATTTTTTGACCAAAACAAATTCAATACTTCAGCATTGTTTTCCCTTGCCAAACAAACCACAATGTAGACAAAATGTCTGTTATGAGAAACAGTCATTTCTGAAATGCAGAGTCTCCTTAGACGGTCAGTCAATAAACAAAATAGCATCAAAACTGACTGACGTTTAAGACATTGAATTAATAGAGCGATACAAAACACAGAAAATGGCACGATCATACATTAAAGCCTTTGATTTTGCCAAGTAACAGTAGAACTCAAATAAAATCCCCAAACGAATGCAATAACAAGCTGCCCATTAAAAACTGTCCTTGGATTTAGTCAATTAGGCTTGCAATTTAACAAATAGAAACGTCTGTATTCATTTCCCACAATCAAGGAGGACATAGGATAAGGACAGCGGTGCGGCTGCCAAGGACAGCAGAGCTGTACATTTATTAATCTTTCCTGACAGTGGAAAAAAAAAAATAAAATAAAAATAAAACCATAATTTTTAAAGGGTTCATAAGATCCCACTGGCAGACTCACAACACTGCTGAGAGAACGTGATGACGGAAACATTTCAGATCTCAATATTGACAAAAAGACAGAGCTAAAAGCTCGGTTTAATTTCAGTACACCCTGTTTCTTTTTATTCACATTCACCAATTGTCAAGGTTTCTATGATGTTTGAGGGGAGGGTGCCAACTTTTCAATACCCTAGTACTAGTAAGGTGGAAACTCTGGTGTTTTTTTTTTTCAAGTTTAAGAGTGCAAATCTAGTTGTTTACTCAAAAAACATGCATATATTAAAATATAAAAGGTTTATTTCAGAAATTCATAAACAGAGTTAAATTCCAATTCATTAGCAACTGAAAGATAACAAGACATTTAAACAACTATGGCTCAACATATGGCTAAACCACTAATGGAAATGTGGTTGTTTTATTTTTGTTTAATGCAGGAAAATACTTAAGAAAAAAAGAATTTAAACAGAAACTTTGTGTGATGAACTTGTCAATTATAAGATGGGATGCTTGATAGCAGCTCAGCAGTCACTGACATTGTTCACAATAAAGCTAGGCAGAGATTTTACCTGGTAAAGCTGAGTGTTCAAAATGCTATCACCATGCATTGCTTTTTTTTTTTTTGGGTGGGGGTATTGAGTTGAGCGGAAGGAACAAGTGTGATAAAAAAAAAATGTGCACAAGCAACAAAGGTAACTGCCCACTTTACAGGATTGTAAATCAAAGCTCATTCACAAGTTTCAATAATAAACCGGGACAAATTGCGAATCACACAACACATGAAAATCATATGCTTACAATTACTTTTTTTTAAAGAATTGCTGTAAAGATATCATTTATGTTATATCGTGCAGCCCTAGTCTTACATTTTATCCTGTGTTTTTTTTTATGAAGTTGTCATTAGGGTTTAAAATATGTTTTATGGTTCCAGGGTCTGGGGGAATATTACAGAGGAGCAGAATCTATGATGTTTGAGGTCTAATGTTACATTTTTACCATAGGTGTTGATTGTGTAGCAAACTGAACAACTAGCAGCAATTAGCAGCAATTAGAAGCAGTTGAAATATATACACCTCTTATTTTTTTATTTGGCAGGTTCATATGAAAACGTGATTTTGATTACGACAAAAGTAATCTCACTTCTGTCAATATCGTCAAATAGTCATCTTAACAGTCGATGCTGCCTAAATTAAAGCAACAAAGAGAGGAGTTTAAAGGATTCAGTAATGCTCCGCCATCATTAACACAGTCAGAGACGACCAGCCAGTAAAAGGGTGGCTTCCTTGACCCCTGCCAGTGCTGTCATTGTACTGTTCCCAGATATACCCTGTTTCAACATACTGTGCGTAAACATTGTTTATAATATTAGTCCTGAGCTCGTTATAAAGATCAGCTGCCTTCCCTTGGTATGGACCGTCTGTGTTGCTGTAGTGGTATAGGGCTCTGACTGCCAGGTAGTTAATATTTATCCAAACTGGTCCCCTCCAGTAGGGGGGATCGTGCTCCGTGTTTCTCTCCATATACATAGGATGGGTCTTCGAGAGAGATCGCAGGCCGAAGGGCGTCCACAGCTTATTGGGGTCTCTCATGTCTCGGAGGATGTGTTCCAGGTTCGGAGAGTTGGGCGTGAGAATCTGGAGTAGGAAGGGGAACAAGCTAACGTACCCCAGGGCGTTGACGTACTGCAGCTTGGGGGCCCTACGGACGGAGCGCACAAGACGAGCCACAGGAAACTGATGGCGGGGCTGGCCGGGCGGCACATACACCTTCTCCCGCTGCAACGACACATTCTGCGTGTGGTTGCCATAGTCGCTGAAGGCACGAAGCTGCTCCGACCAGTGGAGGTCGCTGAGCAGGTTGTTGTCTCTGAGCACATCGCTTAGGAGCTTGTAGTCCTCATGGGGCTCGCCAAGAAGTTGGGCTATGCTGGCCATGATGCCCGAGGACAAGGCCATCCAGCAGTGCAAATCCACGTGTCTTTCGTCTGCTGACGGGTGAGAGGCCCTTGGGTAGTCATCCAATCCAGAAGTTAAAGTTTTAGGATTGAGGTATAAATTGGTGTCCTTGTCTCTTCCACGCCAGCGGTAAGAATTGGGCTTTGGCCCCGTCTGCGTGGTGTTGTACCACTCAAACCAAGTTTTTAGCCTTGGAAACAGCCTTCGAAGGAAGGGCACAGTTGGTTTAGACGCTCCCTCGTCCGATTTCAAAGAGTGCTGTTCAATTAGCTCATGCAGAGCCAAGAAGAGGGTCGGTGGATTTGCGTTCTCATTTCGCTGAACTATAAATTCAGCTGGTACTTTACTTCGGGCCTCGTCTCCAAGAATCTGCTCACGCGGGATCCAGCCTTCGATGTTCATTAGGTCGAACCAGTGGCCAATAGCCTCTCTGGTCAGCTGAGGATCCCACTTACTCAGCAGCAACTGGTGAAATCCCTCATCCCAGAGGAAGCCTCTGGGAAAGAAAGAGCGTGACGGTACAGCGGAATATAAAGCACCTTCAGGGTACAGCAGAGGGTATTCGTTATAGACCGACTGCACCACTGACTCGCCATAAAAATACCCCATACCACCCAACATGTTGCTTAGTGCTGCTTTGGCAAATTTAATATGTGTTTGGCTAAAACCTTTACTCTCTAGTCGAAATATCTTCTTAAACTTCACATTGAACTCCGCTTTTCTCTTCTCCAGCTCCTGAGTCATGATAGAGCCGACAAGCTGGTTTGGGCGACTGTAGAAACTTCCAGACTCAAACAGAACTTCAATCTGGAATGGCGTCTGAACGGTCACCTGGTGGACCACGAAGTCGCTTTCTTTCCGTGGGTCAGCGGGTTTCTGCTGGTTCTGTTGGTGGGGGGGCTTGTAGGTGTCCACACCTATGTAGTGCCTCTTCTCGCCAGAGGGAGGGCCGAATACAAACCTGCGGTTCAGACTGAGCTTTACAATGTCAGTCAGCTTCTCCAAGCCAGGGGACAATGTCTGAAGATAGTTGTAACTAAAAAAAAAAAAGAAGAAAAAAGGGATAATATTGGAAGCCCTTTGCTGCCACCTCCTGGTCAAAGTATGAATAACATTAGTTAAAGATCTTGTGTATTATAACAATCAATCAATTCTAAAGGTTTGTTTAATCATCAATACAACAATGTTTAATATAAACCAGGAAATGTGCTAATAATTACCCCCAATTACACATAATGCCACCAAATTGCATCACAACTATATTTTCACTATCAAAATGGTCGATGTTTAAATGACACATTTCTACCCAGTTTAGCATCTGCTTTATCTGGAAGTGTAGAGCTGATAAAAGACAAATACAACAATATTACTTAAAAATACGTACTAACAATATACTTTTCTCGTTTGAAAAATATGCTATCAAGGTATTACAATATACTTTCTACATTTTATTAATATCACATCATCCCCATATACATTTATCACTTAAAATATTACTGTTGTAACGTGAGCATAAAGAAAAGCTGGTATTGTATATAAAACTACCTTCATCAGTCAAAATATAAATTTTCAGAAACCATATTGTTGTTTTTATAGTGCATTCCCCCTTATTTCTCCCTTATTTCCATGGTTTACATTGTCACGATAAGCAAAGTGCTGGTTTTATCTTCTATTGCCACTTTGTGTTTTTCTGAGCTCAGTTATCCGTCCTAGTAATTTAGACCCCAACTGTTACATCATCTAGAAAAGCTACCTTAACATTGAAGAGAAATAATATATTTGCACTTATAACACCCCTTGGCTTTATTTTTGCGCAAACTGAACTTCATTTATGTTCAGAAACACAATTGTTTTGTCCTCTGTTTCATTGAGATTTCTAAAAGGACTACAAAAAAGTTTGCCTTACACTCACGTGAACATATTGATATTTCAGGTTATTCTAGGGATAACCCAGAAGTATCAGTTATTTATTGTTTGCACATTCTAGCAGCCTTTGTGTGTGGCATCAATTTGAAAATTTACCTGGCATATTTTGTGCTGGATAGTTCCCCAGTGACAGGCTTCCTAAACGTGATCTTAAAGTTTCCCAGTTCCTCTGAATAACCAGTAATGGAAGCCAAGCGATTCCTCTCCTCCATATGAGTCTCCAGAGAACCCTGTGTGTCTGCTGCTGCGTAAAACATCAGGGATATGACTGGAGGCTGCTGGGCTGAGCTCTACAGGGTAAAGATAGGACAAAATAAGCTTTCTATACTTCTCAAAATAACTTTAAAATTTGTTTTTCATCCTTTATATATTGAAAGGATTAATTTTCACTAACTTACAATAAACTCAGGTCACACTTACATGCTGTTTAGCTGTGATCCTCCAGGTCCAGTCTCCTCCGTGGTCCCCCCCGATTCTCTTTACAAACTCAGTGGTTAGTGTGAAGTCATTGTCTCGAATTTCCTGGACGCCAAATGTCAGTCCGTCGTGCATTAACCAGCCGTACCCTTGCAAGCGATCCCCCTGCTCACAAGTATGCCGAAGGTTCATGTCCGAATTAGAAAATTGACGCATCCACATCATCCCTGTACAGTTAGTAAAATAGAAGAGAAAAAACAGTCTCTAAGCAAGAAGTCTACATCGGTATAAATGAAAAAAAAGTTGCTTAGTTATAGACTTTAACTGACCATCTCCTTATAAATCTTGTATAGTTATAGATTTTCACAAAAAGTTTTTTTTGTTAAATGAAGGGGTGCATTAAATAAATAATCTATATCAGAATCCTGATTTTCATCTACTGCATTTCAAAATAGAAAAAAATGTAAAACTAATTTCGCTGGTTGTCTAAAAGTAATATAAGAAATGATTTTATGTTCAAGCAGCTTCATCTGTCAGGTAGATCTACTCAGAAAATAAGAGCCAAAGGACATTTCCCTGAAGCAATGCTTAAACTAATGGGAGAAGTTCTTCAAACTTTCAGGATTTTCGATTTTAATAAGCCCCTCCCACTTAAAGACCGACGCAGAAATCATGCATAGTTTTCAGTTTTTAGCGTAGTTTTCAACCTAATCTAAAAATGTAAATTGAATAGAATTGTGAGATGGTAAAAGTTTGCCATCGGTTGATATAAAGCAGCATTTACTTTTGTTTTTGTTTTTTATTCAGCAAAATGCCGCCATTATGTTATAAGCCTTCATCTACATCAAACATGGGCAAATTGGAAAGTGAGAGTCCATCTGTTTATACATAACATTGAAATTAGAACATTTTCAAAAATAACATTTGATGCTTATATACGCTTATTGCATATTCAAGATTTTACTGGAACAGCTTTGAAGTCAATAAAGATTATGATAACCAATTTCACGGTATCATGTATTGTTATTGCTTTTTATTGTTAGTTATTATGATAATAAAAATGTCTTGTGTTTTGCATTTGTATTATAAACTGTGCATTATATTGTCTGTTTCTATGTAATGATAAACCCTGGGGACAGACGTCACAATTAGGCTTAGGGTAGAAATGTTGAACACAGTTTATTTTAACAAAATTTTAATAAACCACTAGATTAACTAAAAAAGATTATAAATTGCAGCTTTTGTTAAAATATCCGCCTGCACGCGGATTGTGGATGTAAACTAGTCAAATGGGACAGTCTTGCATTTAGAAGGTATATTCAAAGAAATTATTATACATTTTAAATTTCTGACAGATTAATTCCTTTGATTTTGTACTGAAATGCTGATGCAAGTTAAAGTTTAGTATCAACTGAATAATCTCAGCAACCATTCCTAAAAACTTCCCACACAATCTAGTATTTTACACACAAACTTTATTTGCTCTGCTGAGATCATAACATTGATATATATTTTATTTAAACCAGTTAAAGGTTTACACAAAGATTGACGTGTGTGTGTGCGTTAAGTTCAACAGGGAATAAGACCACCCACCTGTCACAATGGACCTGGGGCTTCTTGTTTTCATCCCGAAGTATACCTGAGGCCTGTATGAGCCCCAGAATCTCTCAGAGGAAACTTTAGCGGCTGTGCTATTAGCATCAAGTACACGATTCGACGGGTGCGGAGTCACGACCCGCTTCGACAGGCTAGACCGCATGTAGACAGCATAAAAGAACCATATGAGGCTGAATATGCAGAGCCCAATAGAGATGTTGATGAACAATTTTCCAATGTCTGTTTTCTTTTTCTTCTCTTTGCGATTCAATGCAGGGGGCCTCTCGTCTCTCCTTGAATAGGGAGGAGCATCACCAGTCACCACCCTCTTCCTCTGCCTGCCCATCCTGCCCTTCTGCAAAGAGGAAAAGAAAAAATATATATTTTATAGGTATATTTTATGTATAACTGCAACAAACTGACTGATAGGATACAGTTTACATAATTCTGAAAGGTCTTTCCCACATTTCTTAAAAGACAGCATTAAGTCTGTACTTATCCCTTGACATATTTAGTTGTAGAAGAAATGTAGAGCAGTGATTGCTGCCTAAAGAACTTAGATAAGAAGCATATTATAATAATAATTTTTTATACTTTATTGATCCCGTAGGAAATTGTTTTGGTGTTTAACCACACCGGGGCACCCATTTTGCAGGCGCCAGGTAGGCAGTGGCCTAGGGACCCACACTTGATGCTGTGGTGGATTTTTGGCCTGGGAGGCCAGATGAAGAAGATGTGGATTTAGGTCGGAAAAAAATACAAATTAGAACAAACTGGTCATTTTAATTGTTTTATTTTCCTTTTGCCAATCTTCTTTTGGAGAAGATTTACTGTAAGCAACACAGCAATATGTCTCATCTAAAACCGATCAAGTAGCATTTAAATAAAGTAAGCTGGTCCCTGCCAGCAAAATCTTCTTTTACTTTTGTTTGTGTATTTATCAACGGATTTAATTTTTCCAGTGTTTGCTAATTGCAATAACTACATAATATAAATCCCAAAAATGTTGCTTTTGCATAATACCACACATGTAAACAATGCTTTAAAACAAGTTTGCAAAAAACACTCGTGTTATTAAATAAACATCCACTTCTAATTTAAACTCACATTTATACTATAATTTGGTATAGCAAATGAAAACAAAGACAGATAAAGACAAACTTCACTAATGCCTGAGGCTTCCTTTATGTAAACCGCCAACAGGTAAATTTTTTTTTCATCTACATATTTATTAAAACTATGACACCATGACATTATGAGACAAAAAAAAAGAAGAAAAAAAAAAAAGCACAAGCTTCTTTGGCTTATGTGAGTGGTTTTATGCCCTCAGCATAAATACACCGCTTTGTGCAGAAACAACCATACAGAGCCAAGATGGCTGCTTGGCTGCAGCTGTAGAAACAACCAGTCATTCCAGGAAAAACTATTTCCATTGTAATCAGTGGCCGCGTTTACTGTTTTTGAATATATTTGTGAAGGTTTTAAAGTCAAGATTGTTTTTTTCCTGACCAGGTGAAATTTTTGCATATAGCATAACACAACTCACCGAAGTCAAAGTAGCTTCTTTTTCTTACTTTTTTTTTAAACACAGATCGTCTTTCTCATATTGTACTATCAGCACAAAGTGGCAGAAATAGTTATATTTAAACCATAAAGCTGTCTACTGCAGCTTCAAGCCCTTTTACGAGAGGGATAAAGAATCGACTATGAACTAACTATACCTGTGGGTAACATATGCGACACCTGAGGCCGATTTTGGCTGGTGAATCCACTCCCTCCCACCCAAGTGTGACTGTGTTTCTCACAGCGATTAATATTTCCAGACAAATTTGTCTTTCTTGTAAGTAAAGCTACACAACCTATCACACTGCAATGCCAGTCTCTATAATAACAAAAAAGCAGATGACTGCATCCACATAACATTTGCTGTCACAGTACATTTCAAGTGTCGTGCATTTATGCTTTGCATATTGATTAGATATCTGGCTGGTTAGATGTAGTCCCCGTTATGTACCTGCCACACCTGTTGTACACACAGCTTTTATTGTGTGGTGGGATAATAGTGTAATAATAACAAAAGAAGTCAGAAACAAGGCTGTTTACCTGTATTAAATATCATTAAGACATTGTATTGCAACAGTATTGCATTTAATTGTTGTCCATAAACCATTTAGTCACCATTATAACCAAAGAAATAGGACTAATCTTTCAGCCAGATGGCTGGCAGTGCAACATCAACAGGTGGTAATTTTGAGGCTCCAAACACCATTTCTGGTATCATAATTAATCGTAAGCCTTAATATTCATGCTCTCTCTTCATCTGTGAAAAATCTGACAGCAAACATCTGATCAGACATCACAAGGAAACAAGGAAACAACGGATTATGCCAGGTGCTGGTTTGCATTTAATCGTATATAGTTCCTCATTTAATGACCAGAAAACATTTTATCCTTAGCAAAACATGTCATTATTTCATATAAAAACAAATTTTAAGCATCTATGAGGAAAGATTGAGCAGACAATATTACATATATCAGAATAAGATCATCTTAAATAGTGGAGTTAGGCATTTCAACATAACACCATACAACTAACGTCAATATTTACTGTTATTTTGTATTCGTTTTCAAGGGAGCCTTGCTAATGTTTATCCGAAAACAAATGCATTCATCATAAAGTAGCTTTTAAACTAAACCAAAGCCGTATGTAAGGTGTTTAAGGTAGTTACCGTGTGTGTAACGAGACACCTGTGCAACACGCTGAGCGGGTAACGCTCCTCAGCGCTACCCGGAACAAGCTAAAAGCTAACGTTAGTTTTGTCAGCTACAGTCAGCCGACGTCCACCTGTGATCTCCTCCCTGACCGGCTGTGGATAAATTATGCATCTGTTTCACATTTCTGGCTTCTCGTTCATTGCAAAACGACTGACCTTTGGAAACACCCCCAAAGAGCTCTCAGCTGCTCATGATCCTGGAATCTAAGCCTGTTAGCCACTTCCGGGTTAACAGTGGCTTTCACTGACGTGTTCATACGGAAGCCGCGCAGCGACTAACCTGCTGTGCGCCTTTGAAATAGCGCTCTTTCTAAAAGTCCATCATGCCTTTAACGGGTTTAATAATGATACAAAATAATCTTAGAGCCATTTTTTTCCTTGCTCATGAATATATTTAAGTATTTTACTATAAAGGTTTATGCAAAATTGAGCACAGTTGCATGTTTAAAAATTGGATGCAACAAACTATACATTAAAATACGTTTTCCACCATTGTTACACCAGTTTTCTTCTGTTTTTACTCACATAATTTCCTAGATTCTCTTTTTTACTGTTTGTCTTTATTACTTTAAACAAACAACTCAAAACTTAATGTTTAGAAAAGGTGATCAGATTAATCCACCTTATTTTCCATAACCGTGTTAACCCTTCCACTGATGGGAGTCTGTCAGTTTCTTGATTTGTTAACGATCCGCTTACTGTGCGGAAGCAACTAAAGCAATACCACTAAACCCCCTCAGCCTTGTTGGCATCTGTCTCAAGTGGAGCTCTGTGCCTATAACTGATCAAGCCACAGAACCATCAACTCATTAGTCAATAAAAAAATCTTGTGGTTTCAGGTACTTGTTTGTGTGGTCTGTACACTTTAGCTTATGCTTGTTCAGTGGTTTTCTGACTTCCCAACCTTGGCCATGTCTTTTGAGAACAGCACATCTTGTACTTATAAGTACTCCAGGTCAGTTAAAGGCTTGGAATGTGAAAGAACTGGATGGTAACGTCTTCCTGGTTGCTTAATGCTTTAATCTTTTCAACCACATGGCTCCTTCTTGGGTGAATGCCCTCCTTTTCAATTTAGGCGTAGGACCCCGTCTTGGTAGGTGTGTGCCATTCTCTATTTCAAATGAAAGCTTAACCAATTTCTCTCTAGACTCTAGTGCTCAAGGCACACTAATCTATAGGGTGTAGATGTTTTCCTGTTTCAGCACACTTAATTTTTTTATGAAGTGCGATAATCTGAATCATGTGTGTTGAAACAGTGGAAGACCTAAAACATACAGGCCAGTGGGTTTTAATAATCAAGGTTGAAAACGGGCCCGGACTGGCCATAGGGAGAACCGGGACTATTCCTGAAGCGCCGGCATAATATTGGCCCTGCGTCTCTGTAAAAAAATAAAAATAAAAAGTCTGCCGGCAGTGCAAATATCAGACAAAAAGAGAAAGGCCCTGGAGGAGGACACGGCAAAATGCAGAAAAGTAACAGATTTATTTATTCAGTCCCCCCTTGTTGCCATTAAAATAAAGATTACAAGTAAGTTATAAAAACAAAACACGCACACACAAAATGTTGGTACAATACTATTTTAAGGTTAAATTTATATTTCTTTAATTTCAATAAGACATTTGTATCGACATTTTTTTGTTTAAAGTTTAAACGCAGACCCCTAAAGGAACTTGAGACTGCACACATTCAGTCTACCGTGTAAATATGGAGCCTATATAGGTTTAGCCTTCAAATTAAGATAAGGACTGGGCAGTTAAAAATCACTGATTTACAGGCAAATCTATTGTTATTAACTTTTTTAATTTTTAATTTGTCCAGCTAATTGGATATAATCTTATCATTATCATGTATATGAGTACAAGGCCAAATCAGTGAGACAGGCTACATTATCTTACTGTATGAAATACGGTTTATGGAAAAACTGTAAACATATGTTTGCTATTCAAAGGTGATGATAATTACACCAGTCCTGCTTGTACCTCAGGAGAAGTAAAGCATTTGGGATAAGTTACAAAACCATTTCTACAGTAGAGCAACAACACATGAACACTACCAGACGCTAGCATAGACATAAATGGCTCTCAACTGTAATAGTAGCCTTCTTTGCAATTTGACGTTATTCTATCAAGTGATTGGGTTGCTAAATATTTCTGTCTGCTGCTGATTTGCTGTTATGTATCCCAGATCAAACATGAACATTTGTCCAACCTTGGATTTACTGTAGGTTGGGCTTCTTTAGTTGATGTGCCCTGATGATGTGCCACTGAGGCAGTTGATTTTTTACATGACTTGACTATGTAAAGCTCTAACTTAGACACCTATTATTTTGTAATATCTTTATTATCTTAAAGTAAATTCGCTGTATATCACCTCAGAAGTTACAGTAGGTCTAATAGGTGGCCTTTTATTTGGAATTTGCTATGAGTGTGTGTGCGCACATGCACAGATGCGTTTTGCTTGTGCCCATGCATTTAGGTGTGGGTGTGAACATGTATGTGTGGGAACATGCATGCCTGGCAAGCCCATGGTGGCCTGGTTACATGACTGACTCCTGGCCTGAAAAAATCTCTCAGTCCGGCCCTGGTTGAAAAAAACGGGTTTAAAGAGCTTTGTAAAATGTTTAAACAACTCAATCTTCTCCACTGTGCATCTTTTAACCATTTAAAACATTCTATTTGCATGCAAGGATTGTATCAGTCATAGATGTGCTCAACATAAGCTGAAACCTTGTTTTGCTCAGCTTTACACTCATGCAGAGACCAGACACCCAAATTTTGTTGCAATGTTTTTTTATTGAATGAAAGATTTCAACCGAACAACTTTGGTCAACATGTAAAACTGTTTTGACGGGGGTTAGAAAAGGTTCACTGACAAACCATATCCCAAGGTATGAAGCCACTGGAGTAAGTTAGAGTTAAAACCCAGCTTAGTTTGTAAGAGGGGTAGGAAAATGTTTTCAATCTTCTTCAAGTTAATCTGCTGACCACCACAGTTGTCTACATTAACTGGAAGCAACCATTTCTACTCTTCTAAATAATGTTTACTTAATTTTTCTGCAACAGTTTGTTTTTTTACACATATAAACCCTTTTTTTTGGAAATGGTGATGAATTTATATCTGCTCCAACGCAGTTTTCAAACAAGCAGTGACCCAACACATCTTAATGCAACTGATGCTTTACAAAGTGAAAGCGTGGTCTACATGACCTAGACGAAAATAAAAGAATGCTCTGTTTATCAAGAACTAAGAGAAACACAATTTTAAGAATGTACAAAGAACAATTTCTTTGAAATTATTTCAGATAGTCTGTGGCAGAGGATAAACAGATTTAAACCTGTGCTAATGAGTTCGCTGACTTTGCAGTTTGCTCGGTCCTCTCCTTTGCCTTCATGGAAACACACATGGCAAAAAAAAGGTAGAAAGAAACAATCAAATAAAATACCCCCACAACAACTCAGGCCTATCCACCTGTTAACTTACAGGTTTCAACTTGAATTATTCCTAACAGGAACATAGACCGAGCCAGGAGGCTTTGCAAAAACCCCAGAGATACAGAGCATTTTTTCAAAAAACTGAAATTGATGACATGAAGCGAGCCGGTCGCCCAAACAGCTCCTCTGTTTGACGTGAATGCTGGTTTGTAAAATGACAATAACAGGAGAGGAGCGTTCCAGGTTGGGAATCACATGGATGCAAAAACAAACAGGGTGGGTGGGGTGGGAGGCATGAGGGGATCATAGACACCCTTCATTCTTGTCCTGCTCTTCCACCTTGTGGCTAGTTTTTGATAATACCCCCGTCTCCTTCGCTTACAAAGCGCTTCCGCCCTCTGGTGGACGAAATAAAGTTATAAATGAGTTGCATGGACAAAATTGGACAGAAGGTGTTTTGTGCTTGCAAAAATCCAGTGCTTTAAAAAGATTTGTGCAATGGACGGTTTAAATTCTGATCTGACCTGAAAGGACAAGCATCTCGCAGCTGTTTGGTGATGACAGACTCGTGGTAGCACAGATCCACAAAGCCCTCCATGATGGGGTGGGCGTGAGGTACGTCCAGGCAGATTTCATGCAGCTCATCATACACGCGCTGGAATCCCTGAACGAGGAATGAGGAATCGTGAACAGCTGTGTGTAAAATGTGAAAATCCGGTAAAACCTTATTTGTCTTACCCTGTTCATCTGATCCACTGTGATGAGGCCTGTTTTCCAGAAGGACTGCAGAAGGGTCATCATCATGCGACTGGCGGTGTCACCGTTTGATTCCAGCACCATTACTACAGCCTGATAAAAATAAAGCACAACATGAACAGACAGAAGGAGGCTTCGCAACTCGGTGGCAGAGTTTCCATCTTCACTGAATTTAATTTTTAAGAGGAATAAGGACAGAGAAATTGAACTCTGAGACAGATTCTAGAAAAGTGGAAGTTAAGGTTTCTATGAGGCAACACGTTATAAAAAATGTCTGCATCAAACAGCCCTAACTCAAATCTGAGCCAAGACTATGATTTCACATATGAACTCAATTATCCTTATTTGACTTTAAAATTGTAGCAGTAAATTCATGACACACATTTACATTAGAAAAATTACTGACTCCGTTCAAGCAAACACAGCAGCAAAGTCCAACCTGTCATCACCTAAAAACCAAAACCCTTGAATAACATTTCAACTTCAATATTTGCTGTAAAATGGAAACGTTAAAATGTGTCCACAGCAATGTAAAAGTAAACATTTTTCCGAACTTTTAACTAGCAAAACCCAATCGAAAAACAAGTCCTTTAGGGGGAAAAAAAGTTGAAAATAATAATAAACTATAGCAGTTTCTTTTCACAAATGTGTACACCTTTAAAATGAAGGACAATCAGGAGCCTCTGGAGAAAAAAAAAAAAAAAAAAAAAAAAAAAAAACAACATGACATCATGTGAGTTTTATTTTTGACTACCATCAGGATGCCGATATTCACTTCAAGCTACCCCATATTTTCCCTCTCTGACCTCTGCCCCCACAAACTCTGGACCCTGACCCCACCCCCATGTACAAACAATATAGCATATATTTAGAGCTGTTAGGTTTTTCTTTTATACATTTTGTTTTTATTGTATATTTCATGACTAAATTTTGCGCATGTTGCTTTTTACACAAGAAATATAAAGGGAAATACTTAAATTAAGTATTTGTCAAAACTGTTTTTACTATTTTTACCACATATGCTAATAACAGATCTCTGGGGACAGGGATTGTTTCATGTTCGGGCCTTTGTTAGAATTGCTCTATTCAACAATGTAGTATTTGCCCACTGTTCCCCTTAAAAACTAATAAAAAAACAACAAAAAGAAACAAATGGCTTCCTATCTGTCATATGGTAAGGACATCTTCCATGCACAAAGAAAAAACATATCTCCTGCTGGTAAAACTTTCATTTTATGTATTTAATGCGTTTTTTAAATTTAATTCATGCTTTTGTCTGCTGTGTTCAAAAATACATCTTTACAGTCAACTTTCAACCTAAAAGATAAAATAATGACTCATCTCTAAAGTTCATTCTATATTTTCTTATTTAAAAAAAACAAAAAACGTTACTTATATTTATCAACTCATAATTCTCGCCATAAAAAAATACCTCACAAATTATCCTGATAGGTTTCCCTTTTAAGCTGTGTCTTTACTGGCTTACAGTGCCATCATGGAAACAGAATAGTGTGAATAAAAGAAATACATCAGAAGTCAGCCCATGTGTAGATTTATTAACACAGACATACTTCAGTTCTTTTAAACCGAAATCGTATTTAAGGCTTATAGAAATGTCATCAATGTATATACGGGAGTTAACATTTATTACATAAAACAGAGCTAAAAAAATAATGAGTTGGAAAAACGATCATTAAAGGAACTGCAATCTTTATTAGCAAATAAAATATTTAAGTATTTCCAGGAACATTTCTTATCAAGTTAAATTAGAATCTGATAAATCCTATTTTAGGAAATTTGTTAAACACGCCATAAATGGAAGCCCAAAAAACCTTTAAGCAAACTTTCATACACATGGGTTAAATAAAATAGGTTCAAGGTTCACAACTGCTCTCTGCATTGATCAGTTTTTGCAAAAATAAATTGAGATCTACAGGGGTTGGACAATGAAACTGAAACACCTGGTTTTAGACCACAATAATTTCTAAGTAAGGTGTAGGGCCTCCTTTTGCAGCCAATACAGCGTCAATTCGTGTTGGGAATGACATATACAAGTTCTCCACAGTGGTCAGAGGGATTTTAAGCAATTCTTTTTACAGGATAGTGCCCAAGTCAGAACGTGATGCTGGAGGAGGAAAACGTTTCCTGACTCACTCCTTCAAAACACCACAAAGTGGCTCAATAATATTTAGATCTGGTGACTGTGCTGGCCATGGGAGATGTTGAACTTTACTTTTATGCTCATCATATCAATCTTTCACCAGCCTTGCTGTGTGTATTGGTACATTGTCATCCTGATACACAGCGCCACCTTCAGGATACAATGTTTGAGCCATTGGATGCAAATAGTCCTCCAGAATGATTCGATAGTCCTTAGCAGTTACCATTGTTCCCATCTAGCACAAATATTGGCCAAGGTAATTCAATGATATGGCAGCCAAACACTGATCCACCCCCATGCTTCTCTTTGGGTGAGCAACAGTCTGGGTGGAACGCTTCTTTGGGGCTTCTCCAGAACGCAACTCTCCCAGATGTGGGGAAAACATTAAAGGCAAACTCAGCAGAGATCAATACATGTTTCACATTGTGAAACCGACATTTGGCATTGGCACGAGTGACCAAAGGTTTGGCTATAGCAGCCTGGCGTGTATATTGACCCTGTGGAGCTCCCTACGGACAGTTTTGGTGTAAACAAGAGTTGAAGTGCGCATTTAATTCTGCTGTGTTTTGGGCAGCCGTGGTTTTAGCCCCCCTTCAGACAGCTTCCTCTTCCATCAACAGTTTGGTTTGTCCTTTTTGGTGTTATGCTGACATTATCCTGGATACTGTGGCTCTTATTACATCACGAAGACTTACTGTCTTGGTCACTGATGCACCAGCAAGACGTGCACCAACAATTTGTCCTCTTTTGAACTCTGATATGTCACCCATAATGTTGTGTGCATTGCAATATTTTGGGCATAACTGTGCTCTTACCCTGCTGATTGGACCTTTACACTCTGGTCTTACTGGTGCAGTGTGCAATTAATGAAGGTTGGCCACCAGGCTGGTCCAATTTACCCATGAACCTTCCCACACTAAAATGACAGGTGTTTCAGTTTCATTATCCAACCCCTGTATATCTCGGTCCTTTAAAAAACCGTGCATAGATGTAAAGCTATGCATATAAATCAAATTAAACGAGTAATATTTTACATTGTCCTACAGATTTATAGAAAACTCTATGTGTAAAAAAGGGATGGAAAAAATTTATTTCATTCGAGCGGCAAAATAATATATGAATGTTTGAATACAAATTACCTTTACATTATTATTGCATATAGAACAAAAATCTAATTACCAGAGAAATAAAAATAATAGCTGTTCTACTGGTGCATGTAAGAACTCCAATAAAATAAAATGCAACAGATATATTATTGATTTATAGCTATCACAATGTGTAGGAACTTTTAACTTTCCATTTTCCTTTCTAAGTAATGCAAAGAGGCCTGGGCCCTATTAGCCAAGCTTAAAAACGGGAATTGCAGAAGAACATACCAGTCGAGTAAGGCAGTTGTGAGTTCATCTTCATATGTTGAGAAATAGAAAAATGGTAAAATAGTTACTCACTATATACTTGACCACAATCAAAGCAAAATAAGTTAAGCGTTTAAACAGCTGGAATTGTAACAGTAACACAAAACTAACAGCTTGGGAAACACGGTAAAAAAGTGGGATCTTTAAGTGATTAAATCTAACTGCCAAATTGGTTTTTGGAAGAGAGACCAGAAAATGCCTTTTTTTATTCCAACATTACGATCTTTAAATCTGCACCATCACCAAACAGTGATAGAAAAAAATTAGTAATTCTAGAGAAACAGAAAACGTTTCTAAAAACCTTATCAGGGATAACCGTAAATGTGGTGTGTCTCACCAAATTGAGTTTCGATCAGCTGATAGAAATTTATGCGTTTTTAACTGTGCTTTATAACAAAAAAAATAATAAATAAATCACATCACCAAATTAAAAATGAGAGTTCACTGTAAGTCAGTATATGTGGATGAGAAATGGCCGCTTGATTTAGGCTTGCAGGGATTTTTAATTATTTGGACTCCACTCCAGGATGAAATTACTGAAAACGAGAGAAAGTAGCAGCCAAACACAAAATGGCCTTGGCAACACAAAAAACCAATAACATAATAAAGCACCAATTTATGATTACAGCTCTCTCTCTCTCTCTCTCTCTGCAGTTTACTTTACTGAACCAAAACCAGGAAGAAAATAAACACTTTCTAAAGGTTCTGATTGGCAGATCTCAGCAAGCGCAGAAACTATAGTTACAGTGAATGAATACCTCATAGACCAGCTCGTGGTGGAAGTGAGGGACTTCCAGATCCCGCAGACAACGCTCGGCCTCAGACACGTCCCCGGATATCAGGTATTCTTTGAGGAGAAGGTTCATCTGCAGCAAACCAACGAGGAACACGGTATAAGTTTAAGGCGTCCAGTTGGAAGCTTAAAACCAAAGAATCTTTGCAGAACAGATCTAGTAGGAGAGTCTAACACATTGGCTGGGCGCATAAATAATATAATAAATGATGCCATCATTTCACTCGCAGTTTATTTAAGAAACCACAGCTACGTGTGTCATGTTTGCAGCAACACCTACACTAGAATGAGACAATTTTCAAAAGTTATAAAATTATTCTTATTGAAATTGACAAATTGATAAATGTGGACATAGTCCTATATTTATGAGTCAACTTGATGTCATGCATAACTACCACTTGCAAAGAATAAAGCCTGTTTATAATGCAGCTAAATACGAATATAATGACCATTATTAATGAAGTACCTTCTTCTTTTTTTAAATCATCTAAGTAAATATGGGTCGATCTGCAGCCACTGACAAGAACGGCTTCGCTTAATATGCGCCAAGTGCAGGAATTAGTCACAGTTTAGGACATGGGAAAAGTTTGATCTGTGCAAGATGCTTCAAAACCAAAAAAAGCTATGAGAGATACTGGAGTTATTTAGAACCTGGGAATGTTTTAATCTCAACAAGAAATTCAGCAGGAAGGTTAGCAGATAAAGTAAATACCAGATAGTATCATCAACAAGGCTACAATGAGTTGCAACGGAGCCAAACAACAGTGATATTTCACAAACAAGCAACTCACGTCGAAATGTGATCCATTTACATATTCCAGTTTTATTATTCAAAGGAGAATATTTAATGTTACGGCATTGACTACGGGAAAAGATGCAAGCAAAATAAAAGCTCTTCTGCAAACAATACAGAGACCGCAGCATCCCTGTCTGGTGGGATGTAAAATTGTATTTGCCTGTTCTCACATTACCAGATAATCTTTCCCGTTGTCTTTTTGCAGATAATGCCACAGAGTGAGAGTTGTTTGTGCCTACACACACAAAACTGGACAGGACAGTGGTTTAAATCGTATTTGTATGATAGATCCCAGTTTGTTCATCTAAATGACAAATCTTCTCCGCATTGTAAGGTTACTTGTGGAGTACCACAGGGTTCTGTACTAATTCTACCCAATTCTATTTACTATATACATGCTCCCTATTGGTAAAATCATCAGACAGCATGGTGTTAATTTCCACTGTTATGCTGATGATACACAACTTTATTTATCTATAAATCCTGATGAATCCAGTCAGTTTGGTAGATTACAGGCATGTCTAGAAGACCTAAAACTGTGGATGACTTTAAACTTTCTGCTCTTGAACTCTGAAAAGACAGAAGTTGTTATCTTTGGACCAGAACCTCTAAAAAATAAATTGCTTAGTCAGTCACTTGACCTGGATAGAATCAGGTTGGCATCTAGTGACAATGTAAAGAAGATTGGTGTTATTTATGATCGGGAAATGTCTTTCAAGTCTCATATAAAACAGGTCTGTAAGATTTCCTTCTTTCATCTTAAGAATATAGCAAAATTTAGAAATATTTTCTCTAGGGCAGATGCTGAAAAGCTAGTCCATGAATTTGTTACTTCAAGGCTGGACTATTGTAACTCTTTATTAGCAGGAAGTTCACAAAATGAAATTAAAAGTCTACAGTTCGTCCAAAATGCTGCAGCAAGAGTTCTGATTAAACTTAAAAAGAGAGATCATATCTCCCCAATTTTAGCTTCCCTTCATTGGCTCCCTATAAAACTTAGAATAGATTTTAAGATTTGTCTTTTGACATATAAAGCCCTCATTAAAAATGCTCCATCGTATATCAGAGATCTGATTACTCCTTATGTCCCTAACAGAGCACTTCGCTCTCAGACTGCAGGTTTACTGGTGGTTCCTAGAATCTCTAAAAGCACAATGGGAGGCAGATCCTTCAGTTATCAGGCTCCTCTCCTGTGGAACCAGCTTCCAGCTTTAGTCCTTGAGGCAGACACCCTGTCTAGTTTCAAATCTAGGGTTAAAACCTTCCTGTTTGATAAAGTTTATAGTTAGGAAGAGGTAGAGAAGACAGCCTAATCCGGTTGGGGAGGAACTCAGTCTTGACAGACCGTTCTCCTTTGCTCTACCCTCTTCATGTCTCACTCTATAGGGTTAAGTTATTTAAGTTTTTCTATAGTTATGCTGCTATAGGGTTAGACTGCTGGAAGACAATCTGACCACTTCTCTGCTACTTTCTTTCTTTGTCCAATCTACTTAGTTACTGTTATTTCAACCTTTGTCAACCTTTTGTTTTCTCTTAGTGTTCTTCTCTCCATAGTAACCACACCTGGGCTGGCGTTCTGTTAGCTGAGACAGCTTCTTGGATGAGAACATGGGCTGAGATGCTTCCAGTGATGCTCTACAACTGCTGTAGAGATTGCTGTAAAGTCTACGACAACACAAGCCATTGTTTTGGTCTGCTGATTCGAGAGGAGTGAATGCTGCAAGTCAATGACTCGATGCAATCTGCTGTGGTTCCTTAGATAGGAAACTTTTTTAAATAGATTTATTATGATGTATCTTTGATTTTAATTGATTTTCTGTGAGGTGCCTTGAGACGACACCTGTTGTAAATTGGCACTATATATATATAAACTGATTCTTGATTCTAAGGTCTGAAGGCCACACAACACTCAGAGAGGCCAACCTGACACAATTTTCTTTTTCCCCATTTCTGCACAGGAGCTCTTACAAATGCTATGTGACAATGTGCCAAGCTATCACTTGTAACGTCCTCTTCAAAATACCCGAAAAGCCGTGATGATCGAGTGACGACTGTAATCAAAACAAAGCTCCGGCACACAAACAAGGTGAGCGCTGGCCTCTTCTGTGGCCTCGATTTTAGCAGCGCACACTTCCGAGAGGACAAAACGTTCTGCTGACACGACAATCCAGCAGAGCACCAGCCTGTTGATCTCTACCCAGCATGCATTTCTGCCCCTCTGTTGACCTTACATAACAACAACTAAGCTCCTAGGATGGTCGATGCAAAACACTTTGGAATAAAGTGTTAGCACAGTACTCATTAGCTCATTAAAAGTGCAATTTTCTCAACGCTTGGGCCGAGCTCACCTTTTTGACAAGATGCTTAACGGGTCTCAGACCTCCACCGACACCCCACACGTTATCAAGACCAATCATCCCCTTCTTAATGGACAGCAGCACTGCAGCACGGTCCAAAGCCACTCTGCGCAAAGAGGAAAAACAAGTTCACAGACAAGTCTGTGGTTTTTTTTCTTTTTTTTATTATCTTATGTCTGGAAAATGCACATAAAGGTCAACAAGGTTTTGTGCCGGCTTACCTAGTGTGCTCGCAGTCCACTTTCCCTTTGTAGCTATCTAGGAAGTTCATGGGAAGTACGTGATCGGCTATGCCTCGGGCTATAAACTGGCCTAACATCTGAAAGAAACAACAGGAGCAAACTTTAAAACTGTGGGAAAATGTAGTCCTGTAAGCGAGTGCTGGGCACTTCAACTTCAAACTGGATTTCTTTCATTTAACCAAGATTCCAGCATGTATTACCATGAGAAGGTTTTCTCTTATTTGCCAAGACAGTTAGAAAGCCAAAAGATTACGCTCAAGTCATTATATTAGAACTCCTTAATCATCTACCCCAGTAAAACTCAAACATAATTAAATGTACTGAGTTTTACCAGAATCCAACTTTCATTTGTGGTCTGATCGCTAATTTAGATATCACCATAGAAATTAATTTATGTAAACAAATAAATAACTATAATGTGTTTTTCTCAGATACTTGGTGTAGTTCAAAATGTAGCTCAACGCTAATGTGTGTGTACGTATGAGGTGTGTTTGAGGTGTGCCAATCTATATTACTGAGTTGAACTAAAAAAAAAAAAAGTCAACTTTAATCTTTTAAGTGTCTTAAGCCCCGCTTTGCCTCTCCACCCTTCTAAGGAAACAACATCAAGATCATATCCAGAGCTGCTAGTGTTTCTACTCCAGCGTATTAGATCTACCTGAGGGGCCTCTGGCGTGTCCAGAATAAGGTCCGGGAGCTCTTTCAACATCTTATCGAAAGCGTGGGCCATGTCAGCCTGTGTGAGCATCTTCCCTGACAGATCAGACAGCAGACGGGAGGTCAGCTCCCGGTGACTGGCCTTGCCTTCCAGGGACAGGGACACGGCCACAGAGGTAAACTCGTGCTTATGTTGGCCCAGGTTGAGTTCCTTCAGCAACACCTGGAAGCACCACAAGATTGATTAACTGTTACACCTGCATAATAAGGACAACACAAGGTTAAAAAAAAAAAAAAAACACTATCTTTTACTAGACATAATGTTTCTACTTCGAAAATAATACATTCTGACAAGTTAATATATGCGTGAAAAAGAAAATGACAGCCTCCAGTTTAAATCCTTTACCTCAACCTCTCTTGTATCTCCATGTTCAAAGTACTCCAGTACGATTGGGTTCACCATTTTTTCTAGTTCCTTCTCTTCTACCTCTGGGACGACTGTTTCATAAACAGTGTCACCCTGTGGGAAACACACATTAGTCATTTATTTTAACAAAATGTGAATAAATATGGTCCTAGTAGTTCTATAATTACAATTCCCTGCAATTGTATTCACATTCCTGTAAAAAAATTAAATAACAATTGTATTTTAATCACAAAGGTTACAGGATTTTTGTGAAACAATGGCAACAATTTTATGTCCAATGTCACAATGGCACATAATCATGTGGAAGGAAAATTACACATCGTTTTCACATATGGGGGCCTGAGGGAATAGAGCAAAAGACGCGAGGTTGGGGCGGAGGATTCACCTTCCAGCAGAAAATTACTAAATATGCAGATATGAAATGTGATGGTTTTGAAATGGCTTAATCAAATTCTACATCTAAAGCAGGGGTGGGCAAACTTTTTAACTTGCGGGCCAGAATGGGTTCTAAAATTTGACAGAGGGGCCGTGTAGCAACATTACTTTACATCATTCAAATTCAAATTTTTAATTTTGTATTCTGAAGATAAATAAATAATGCTTTCCTTAATGTGTAAATATCGATTATGTTTCCTTAATTCCTTCAAGGAGCGCATGTCCGAGCACCTTTGAGCGAGCGAGCGCACATGAGATTCATACGCACACGCTCACAATTATTGCTCCTTTGGATAGCCCCATGCCCGCAAACCTGGTGGCACAAAACTCACGCCATAGAAAGTTACGCGCCAATGTGTGTAGAATAATGCACCATCTTGTCATGTCAAATTAAACTGAAAATCTGGGGACTTAAAATTTTACAATAGATATAGTTGTACAGTGATTGAATTTATCCAGCTTCTTTAAAAAGCCAGACCAGTCGATTCTAATTTTGGTCGATACCGATTTTTTTATAGCCCACACCGTGACAAAATTGGCAACAGTGGAATAAATATTAACCACAAACATACAAAGGTGACCTGCTGGCTCAGCCTGTAAATCAGACATCTGCCATAGCAGAGCAAAAGGGGATAGTGGCTGATATTAAGGTGGTTGAGTAGGTAGATAAGATTGGTGGACAAGATCGGTTTCACATCTAGTTAGATGTAATAAATCGGTAGGGACACTATTTTTAAGTAATTGGCCCAATGTTGGAGGGTGGGCAAATAGGAAATACTTATCGCACCTTTAAGATTTTTATTACAATACCAATAAAAAGCAAGGAAGTTTGGGGTTGGAACAAGACTGGTGCAAAGCAAATTTATTATTCCTGTAATTTTAAAACTTCCATAGTTTCCACATTAGTTTTTTCCCCCCACACTTTTGACATTTTCCCAAGCACACGTTGACTCTCCCCCCTACAGAAATCCTTGATTCACCCTGCAGTCTGACTCAAAGGCCACACAGGCTGCTCGTGTCGCTGTGTATTTTTCTGTACCTGTCCGTCCCCACTCCCTTTCAACACTTGAAATATTTGAACTGACTCTGTGCACCAGTCAAGGCCAAATCATACCCGGTTCCCTGAGCCAATACCAAAAGCAGTTATCTTGTTGTCGTGTGATCAAAGCGAGAGACAAACATGGCGAGCCATCAGCTTCGCATCCCACATTCGCATGATAAACGTGGTTAAAGATTGAAAGAAGCTTTGATTGTGAAGGGACGGGGCCTTCTGGATGGGATTGGGAAGAATCAAACGAGCCGGCGTGCTGTTAATGAGCTTTGGCCAAATCACGTGCAGCGTTACGTCTCTTCTCTGCCAGGATAGTCACATATACAAAATATCACTGCTGGAAGACTATTCAGTCTGGCAAGCTTACTCTTTGAAAAAGCATCAAAATTATTCAACCTTGGAACTATTAAAATGTTATTCATAGATGAAATCTCTTATATAAAAGACCTACTTTGAATATGGACAAATATCTTGTTTTCTGAGGAAATAAAAAAAAGCAATTTTCATCTAAAGATGTTTGCTTTTGTTTAATTTTTTACTCCAAAACTATTATTATCTATTGCTAAAAAATTGCCGTCGGATGCAGCTTGCTCATATTTAAAGGAGCTTTTGCACTTCACTTTAGGAGAGAAACAAACCGCATATTTATGTATATTCATGTGAATCAGAGCTAGGGCAAGATATATATATATATATATATATATATATATATATATATATATAACAAAGATGGGATGCATTTCCCAAAGAGAATGTTTTTATGCTCTTTCTCTTACCAGGGGAAG
Source organism: Orestias chungarensis (assembly GCA_032876305.1). Classification (NCBI taxonomy): domain Eukaryota; kingdom Metazoa; phylum Chordata; class Actinopteri; order Cyprinodontiformes; family Cyprinodontidae; genus Orestias; species Orestias chungarensis. The sequence continues at coordinate 100,712 of JAVLVB010000087.1, read as the reverse complement.
ATGCGCCCTTGTGTTCAACACACAGCTCTAAGTAGTTAGGGTTGTCTTGTACAAAAAACTCCAAAGATGTTCCAGTAACTAAGTTTTATAAGCTTATGAAGCTCAAGCAGGTACTTTTAAATGTCTGTACAGAAGTTAGAAATACTTTGGTTTTATATACTAAAGAGTTTTTTTTAATAGATAAATGACCTGAATCTGTAAAGAGACACGCCCATAGAGATCCACTCACCTGAGCAACTTCATCATAGTTGGGGTCCCGTACGTCCGGCTCTTCAGCTTCATAAACCATCCCAGGAGCCCCCCAAACTCCTTTTCCACCGGCCCCACCTGAACACAACAAAACAGGAAAACAATAAGGTACACCAAAGCAAGGTCTTAAACATATGTTGGGTTAAAAACTGTTTTTTCTCTCGTTAAATGGAAAGAAGTCATAACACTCACAAGGCACAAATCACAACAATTATACCTTGATCGGAAGTACCGCTACCATTTATTAGATCAACAGGAACACCTACCTTTCTTTGGCAAGCCTCTGCCTTTGCCTGTCCTCGACTTGCGGTCGTTGTTGTGAACTTTGCCCTTGACAGAGTGCGGGTCCCCTCCGGGCGTCTCGCCCGACTCTGAGACAGACTCGCTCGTGGAGTTGCGGGACGAGGACCTGCGCAGGCGGCGCTTGGCTTTGGCTTTGAGGCGAGCCTCGTGGAGTGCTTTCTCTTGGGGTGTCCAGTTGCCATTGACCTCCACCTCGTCCAGGCCATCGTCGTCATCGCTGTAGGGACAGCTGACCTCGGGCTGCTGGTCCAGTGTAACCATTCCTGTGAAAAAAAGAAAAAGAAAAACAGGAATAAAAACAACAGGAAATGCAAAGATTAGATCAGAATTTCAGAAGATTTAAACGCAAAGATAGAAGAGAATACTTCAAAGAAATCCATGTGTAACAAGAACAAAAACCTTATAATTAAAGAAATACTTTCCTCTGATTATACATAAGTGTTTAAACATTTAAAAGATTTTAAAAAAATGATTTAATTAATAATCTAACTTACAATGGTGGATTTACTGACCCCCCCCCCCAAAAAAGGACTTTCAAGCAACCAACTAGTCAGGTGTGATCAACTTAAGACTACAATATTATAGATGATCTCAACAACAATAATAATGTTAAATATTGCCATGATATCAGTAATAGATGCTTTTTTTAATACTTCATTCCTTTCCATAACTCTTTAACCTTTAGCATTCTGTGAAATGTCATTTGTATGCAGTGTCCACATCTGCTGTCATGAGACCTTTAACAACTGGGTAAATATTACATCAGCATGTGCACGCTCATAACTCTTGCTAACAATTATTGTTGTACAAGCAGTGCTCTGCAGTATGAATGCTATTGCAATAAAAAATATATAAATATATTACCAATATATTGTAAAGCGCTAGAGCAACCTAAAAAAAGAGTAATTAAAAAAAATATAGTTACTAGCCACTATTGCAGAGGATTCCTAATAAATAAAGTATTTTATCCACACACAAAAAAAACTTCCTGTTATTGGCTTTCCAACACCAACATGAATATGATTCAGTTTTATTGCTTTTATTTCATTCTGTCAATTTCATGTATTAAAATTTTAGAAACCGGCCTTTCAGAGCCACATTCTTTTAGGAAACATTGCTCTTGACCGAGTTTGCAAACAAGTTGTTTGGTGTTGCTTGCTGCGTAAACAGTAACTGGATCTAACTGGGGGAAAAAATAAATAAAAGAAAGATAATAGGAGGCTTTTTTTCCTCCCTCTTCACATTTTCTGATAACGCAATCACACATTTCTATTCACTTTGCCTAAAAGTAGGGGGGCGGGTTGTTTTGTTTTTATCATGCTCGGTGTGTCAATTCGTGTTGAATCACTTATAGAAGCTTATAAAATGGCCTTCTCTCTAGATAGTTTTGCTCAAATTAAACTTAATTTCCCTATAAGTTTGTAGGGGGGGGGGGGGGGACATAATTTAGCAAATGCAACAACTCACAGCGAGTAGTCGAGAAAAATATGCACCTTTAAATTCCTATACTTGCAGACGACTGGGGTCAAAATAACCCGTTAGTACTCCAGTGTGGCTGAAATCCTATATTTAGTAATCAAGTTAAAGTGCGCTGAAGAGCACAGAGGGGATTGCAGCAAGAGCAGCAGTGGAAGGGAGTGAACCGACCACATGCCAGAGAAATGCTGACACCCTATTTTTTTTTAACAGTTGGCCTGACTGCATATATGGCAGGAGTGCAAGCGATTACATGACATGGAAAGCAGCGATGAAGCAACACAGGAACACCTGAAGGTGTAATGAAAACTGAAATTCCTCAAAATAGCAACCTGCAGAGCCGCTATAAAGGCTCACAGAGGTGAAGGGAAATCTTTAAAAGAGCCTCAGTCTCTTTGATCTGTTAGGCATTAGAGCTGGTCGGTTTAAGGAACTGGTCAGCTGCAATGGGATAATATTTGTCGATTCCTCTCACGAAAATAATAATAAATTTTTTTAAAACATACATGAAACTTAAATTCGGTGGGCCATCATTTTATTTCATATATATAGATATACACACCACTTTCTAAATAATTTTTTGCAAATATGCATTTTTGTAATTTTGATACTGTGCAGTACACATTAATGCAAGACGTACTTTTAACAAACCATGCATCCTTCACCATTAAGGTATATTAGAGTCTTAAATCAAAGCGGGGAAAGGCAACTGTGACAAGGACAAAGCTGCAGCTAAAAGAAAGAGGCATAAGGAGCTTTGTTTACAGTTTGACATGTTGGTAGAAGCAGCAGAGATGTGGGAGGTGATCTGGTTAGAAAGGACCAATACTTTACTTTGTGTGTAGAGAGGTACATGTGTTGGAGAGGTGCAATGAAACGGAGCATATTCAAGTGTTGGAACAGCCCAGTCAGCTTTTACACTTAAAAATAACCAACAATCTGTTAGAAAACTAAAAATAAACATTTTTTTAAAATCCAAGCGGACTGAGCTTAAAGTATTTTTCAAAAGGAATATAAGCAAAGATTTCCGTGTTTAGATCTTTGCAAAGCATGTCAAAACACGCCTTGCAGCTGTAATCAGCAAAAGATGATTCTGAAAAGTTACTTCTATAAATATCTGGAAATAATGGACATTTCTGATTTTCACTTCAAATTTCTGACTTCTGTTTGCCCATCATGTGAAATCCCAGAACAATACATTGCCGTTTGTAGTTTTAACTTGATAAAAAACATTAAAAAGTGTAGGCGGTGTGAACACTTTTGCAAAGCAGCAATGGTGATTAAAGAGAGAACAACAGGCTCCAATTAAAGTGGTACCATTGTTACTATAAAAACATCTTGTGCTCCACTAAAAAAAAAAAAAAAAAAATGCTACTTCCTAACATTGTTTTTGAACTTTAAAACACTTAATAATACTGAAAGTTTACTTAAAAAAAAAAAAGGAGAAAAAGATTTTTGTGGAATCAGCAGTGTGCCGACCCAAATGAGGACAACTCCATTAACAAACCTGCTCCAATACGAGCCCAGAGGCACACCCTGCCTTCAAAAACACGTAAACAGTCGACCGTGTGTAATCTTTCTTCCTTCTGAACCTCCTCCTCCTTCCCTTATATTGCCACAGGTCCTAGCGAGGTCATAAATTAGAAGCTAACCAATGGCGACAGGCCAAATCACTCCTGCAGCCAACTGGATGGGAGGACCCAAAGAAAACTTGGACATTGTAGGAAAAAACTACTTTAGTCCTTTTGCCAAGACAGGACTTGCAAAACAAGCAGAACAACACTCTGCTTAAAATACAGTGAGGACAAAGTCACTCTGTGTCGCCGACAGTTGTCTGAAAATGAGGTGTGCTGCAAAACTGGAATAATGATCATGTAATAGGTTTACACTCCGCACAAAGGTGTAGGGCAGAGCAAGTTTATGTCCCTGCAATGCACTGTGGGTCAACTCCACAGCCTGCAAAAACTGCACAAGTGTTTGGGTTTAGGCCTCTGTAGAGTATGAGTGTTTATGAATGGGAAGGGAGTCAGTGGGGCAAACCAGAGTTATCACTACAAACACAAACAGGTTTTTACAGTTAGCCATCCTAATCACAAATATAGGACAAACAAATACAGCAACATAAAGGAGAAAGGAACTGCAGTCCCTCTGCTTTATCTATGCGATGTGGAAGGGTGTGGATGTGTTCCGGGGTTTAACTGTCTTTAAACCATCTTTTATAAAAGGAACAGGGGATAGGTTTTATTCCTAAATTCGAGTGTGTTGAAAACAGTTCAAACCTAAGCTACCAACAAGAAACAACTTTTAAACTATGAAGCGACTTCTCCAAGCAGACATGATTGTGAGGAGATGGGTATGTCATACTTTTACCTGTGGGATTTCATGAAAGCAGACGGTGTGAGCAAACTCGTCAAGCAGGGGAGTTACAACCAAGTTTGTCAGAGAATGCACCCAACGGGCCACCAAGAGATCATTTTTGACATTTACAGCAGTGTAGAGCAGAAGAGGACAGCTAACAGTAGATTTAGGACGAAAAGATATGATCTCTGAAAACACAATCAAGATTAAACTGATTAAGACTATTAAAGGTTTTCTCAGAGAAACTTTGAACGTGAGGATCTGCAAGTGACAAAAAAGTTATTCTGAATAAGGACTTGTCGCCACACCTATCCCAACTGCCGAACGATTCTAATAAAAAAGGATTTCCTATGAGCCACGTTTTACACGATATCTGGCTCAGGCATTGCAGTCATTGTTATCGCCCATCTTTTTCAGCAAGAAAAGAAGAAAAACACAATCATATTGCTCTGCATCCTAGACTTAGTTTGGATAAGCGATGTTGGTTCCGTATACATCCCAGGTTTTTGTGTTTTGTCCAAAATCAACACGCAACCGCTGTTCTTATATTTCATGTACAGATTTAAGGCAAAACAATGAAAAAACGGAGGAAGTCAATCAGCAATGTCGACGGATTCAGACCCAAGTTTTACACAAGTCACAGTCACATTCTATTAGAAAATCATCTGCCAACAATATACTATTTTGTCATTGGTGCGTGAATATTAACAGTAACCACTAGATGAGAGTTTAAAAAGGCTGATTCACAACTAGTGTCTTTGAAGCCTGACTAGCTTGACCCATTGATCCATGAGCTCCATGTCCAGTCTGACCCATAATGAAGCAGCTTCCCTCCAGCCTGAGACAATGGACTGCGTGTCAGCATCAACAGAGAGCGCCTCATTAACCGGGTCTGGCTACACAAACCGTTCGAGTTTCAACATCCACGTTTCATCCCCTATAGATCCAACGTCAACGTATTTTACGTGGATGACCAAACGGAAAATGAAAAAAATGAAAAAAGTACTGAACTGGAAAATGAAAGAAAAACGTGATTTTTAACTTTTTTTTATTAAAAAATATTTGAAAACGATTACAAGCATTTGATATTCCTCCCAATATTGAGGTACGTCTAAATAATAATACCCATTTGAAACAGAATATTACATTAAATAGGGTCTGTCTCTGTAGTTTATCTCAGTAAAAATGCTCAGTTATTCTTAAGCATAAAATTTCTGTCATAGACCCAGGAATTTGGAGGAGAAAAAAGCAGATTAACTCGATGTAATGATCCTTTATGTTGGTCAAGTAAATGTTTTAAGAACAAGTTTTGTCTTCTTGCGTCTCGTTGATGCAGATAACTCCTACCACTTGTCCTGGATGCTGGCACCACGGTGCTTCTTCAAAAGCGGGAATTTTATTCCGCGAGACCCAAAACAACTTCAGCTTTGTTCTCATGAAACAAAACCGACACGTTCCACATGCTCGCGGCGTCCTGGACATGGCTTACAATGAAAAACAACAGCTTCTTCCCTTACAAGAGGCACCCAGAGAATGAGCCATGCATCTCTGCACATCCTCCAGAGTTACTCTAATGCGTCTGTTGTTGTTGTACGAAAACCACGCATCATGTTGAGTAGACATTTACACTCTTGCATGGCACAGAATATGTGCCAACACTTCCGAGAGAACAGTAATGTTAAAATATCCGTTTCATTATGCAACGTTTAAAACACACACACAGCATCCCTGATTATGTAAAACGTCTCCTCTTGTTGTGGGACATACGTGCTGACGTCACGTCTTGGCATAAACAACAGAGAGAGCATGAATCCCCAATAATATTATTTCTATTAAGGAGAATACTAAATAGTGTGCGAGCTTTTTGTTAAGTTAATAGGAATGGCCTGTTTGTCATTGTGAGTTTTAATCAGAAAACATTACAACATTAAACAGAACAAAAACAAACAGTGTTATATATGAGAGGATGATGTAGCTGCAGTAAATGTGATGTAGCAGGAGGAGAGCACGTTGGAGGAGAGATCGGGATTGTTCCTGCAGACTGACGTGCGTGGAATCTTTAAAAAAAAAAAACGTGAAGAAAATCTGAGTGTGCAAATCTCGAGCGCAAAGCGGAAGTGGCCCTCGTCCAATGAAATGTCGTGAAAGCAACATTTTTAGACGAACAGTCGCCAGTAAATAACATAAAGCTCGTTTAGGCGAAATAACTAGGGCTCAGATGCGAGACTAGGACTGGATCTGCTGCACACGTAGACGGGGTGCGTGTGTGTGTTTTCAACAAGGGCACATGGTGGAGCAGAACTGGCGCTGCAGCCCATCCCATGCATGGACAACAATGCATGGCGGAGTGCGAGTCGACAGGCCGCAGGTTTGCAGCTTTAAAGATTTTTTTTTTTTTGTATGCGTTTCAACCAACGCATAATCCGCCTAACAATGCGAGGCCGAGCTCGCGTACTCACCGTCGGCTGGAGGTGCGGAGGACCACGCATCCACTTGGGTCGCCATGGCGCTCCTTTTCTCAAGTGCTTGGGGTAAAAAAACAAAACAAAACAAAAAAAAACACTCTTTCCTTGCAGTCACTGCAAATCAGTGAAAAACCAAATCCTCCCCGAACAGAACTCCTATTTTTTTTTTTAATCCACAGAGATAAACTGGAGTAAATAAAGTGTTTTTCCTGTCGTGGTGCACGGTGATTAAGAGCTGCAGAGGTGGTGGTAGTGGGGGAGACGATGATGACACTAGAGTGTCGAAATGCTACGGAGTGAAGGAGCGAAATATCAGCGTTAGCAGACAGAAACAAGAAAAGAAAAACAATGTCGACGAGGAAGCAGGTCGAGCTCGCTGTTCGAAGTTGATTCTGGCGAGCGACGGCCTGCGTGGTAAACAAAGTCTGTTTTTAACTTTGCAGGAGCGTTCAGCCAGCGGAGGAGTCACGTGGAAAAATACGCGCACGGGGAGTGGCCAGGCGAGGGGGTGGGGGCTGGTCCGTGTCGCCCAATCACAGGGCAGAGGCGATGTCGTCGAGAATGGGGAGTTAAAATAGCCATGAATAATAAACGGAGCCATATATGTGCAGTCAGTGGGATAAAACGTGCAACTGTTATGATTGGTAGTATTTATTTTTTTATTACTATTATTACCATTTTATTATCATTACTTTCATTACATTTAATTTATTTATCATTTGTTTTTGGTATTATTATTTCATTTATTGTTCTTTATTTTATTACCATACTATAATTTGACTTGTTTTATCCTATTATTATTAGTAGTAGTAGTATAAGTAGTACTTTATTATTATTATTTTTACAATTATTGTCTGTTTTATATTTTTGTTATTCATTTATTTTTATTGTTATAATTTGGATTACTATTATTAATTAATTAATTAATTTACTCAACTGTCGTTTTTATGCGGATACCGAACTGTGTTTAAAGGTGAAATTTTACCCTTAAGGAGGAAAATAACACGTGCTTTTGTCATCTCCGTTGCAACCAGTAGATGGTGCTAAAACTGCAGTGTTTTTAACCCGAAGCCTGCAAATATACCCACTGAAGGTCACTCACTGTTCCTGCTGATTTATGAGCTTGTTGTTATTCCTCGCATCTCCGAGTATATGAGTTCAATACTCAGATCATATTTCTAAATAATATATTCCATATTTATGCATTTTATTTCATAGCTGGTACCACTAGCTTGCAAAAGTATTCATATCTCTTTTTTTTACATCAATGTAATTAAATACAATCAGAATCAGGTGCAACAAACAAGGTTGTGCAAACAAACAAGGAACTCGAATTTGGTTTGGTTTCGTAGCACTGACATTTTACACGTAAAATACATTTGGCAAGAAATAAAACAGATTTTAAAGGAATAATAGTTTTGCCAATTAGTGAAGTACAAAAATTGTGTACATTATCAGCACTTTTAAAGCCAGGAATGATGTTTTGCAAATTAAATTTCATTAGAACTGCTTTGGGGACATTTTTCTTAATAGTCAGTGGGACAGATAACCAAACTGTCTTAACTTAAGGAGAGATGTCCACATTTGGAGTTTGGGCGTAGTAAAACCTGTTTCAGAAAGTTAAAGCTAAATGATGCTCACTCTCTAAAAATTATTATACAGTAGAGAATTAAAGGTTTGTTTGTGAAGTTACTTTATGGAACATTTTGATATCCTCCAAATGAAATTGTTAAAAAGGTGATTTAAAAGAAATCAGGCCCCCTGATTCAAAATGTTTCTTTACCAATTTTTCCTGTATCATCTTAAAACTTCTGTTTGTGCTTCTAATAGTTTCCAATTAGTTATGCTTAGCAGAAGTTTAGCACATATAATGAAAATTAATGTTCTATTTTTAAGCTTTGCTCAGAGTTTGGAAGCAAAAAAACTATATTTGGTACATATGAGGAAACATATCAATACGAGAAATACTCTACGTTCTTATGAATGAGAGTATTTAGCAAATCTCTTACTGTGTAGCAGAGTATTTTCACCACGAGCAGTAAATACTGTAATGTCTACAATAAATAAAATACACACATCAGAATTTATATATATTTATTTTTTTAAAAGCAGTTTTTGTTAAGCAAGGCAGCACAAATACTTAATGATATGTGATATGACACTGTAAAACAAATGGCAAAAGAAATAAAGCACTTAAAACCACAGCCTCCGTTCGTAATCGCTACAATTTCTACTAAGATACACAAAATAACCTGGTATACATGAAAACTAAGTATTTGGCTCAACATACTTTATGACATTTACCATAAACATTAACAATAAGCAGCTTTAGCAGAGACTCACAAAAACTCTCACACATGCATACAGCACGCTGATGAGTAGTTTTGAACAAAGATAAGCTCAAAGTACACCCCATGTAGTGATAATATTCCTCTGAAGTGCTAGAGACACAGTCACATTTAGACACTGTTATATTACTTGCTGGACAACACTTGTCACCCTATTAAAGTAAAATGTCACCCCCTAGTGGTGGTGGATTTAAGTGTTTAGGTGTTATCGGAGTAAAGTAGCATGGCTGCAATAACGTGAGCTCAGAAGAAAACAGCTAAAATCAAGGAGCAGTCTTTTGCTGACAAAACTCAAGCAAGGTAACAGTCTAGCATCAGGCCTTGGCTTACAGTTTGGCTTTCGTAGCTGCTGGAAAGGTAGAAAGGATGTGAACTCTAGGGATGTTTGGCTTTGACCCATGGACTTCAGTTTGTGCCTGTTTTTTATATTATTCTTTACAGAACTCTATAAGGCGTTTTTTGGTTTCATCAGATTTTATAACCCCAATAAAATAATAGGTTTCTTAACTCTGTTTTAATTATTGCAAAAAAACAAACAAATAAAAAACATACAATTATTTTAATTATTGTATTTATTTAATAGTAGAACGTGAAAACACCCAGATGACCAGATCAACATCTGTCAAACCTTATTACCATAAAATAAAGAGAATGGCTAATACAGTAGGAAGGACAAATATCTATAATAGATATTTTATTGGAAACAAAGGCCTAATAAACGGAAAAAGTCAAAGATGTGCTCTGCATTTTTTGCTATGTAAAAATAACAGAGCTATGTGCTCTGTTATCTTTTAGTTAACCTAAAGGTAATATGTGGCTCAAATCAGCCCTCGCAGAAAAATTTTTTTTAAAAGGTTTCAATAAATGTATATTTTATTTTGCACTTTCAGAAATTAGGAAAAAAATTGCCTTCAAATTTTGTTCGTGAATTTCCATTCCCCTAGGATAAATATTTGGTGCAACGTTTGCAGTTTTTGGTCAATTTCAATTTTTGCAGATACCAGTTTTCGGACCTTTGCAGAAGTAGCTAAAATCTGTGGATAGGATCGGTTTCACATTTATCTTGTTTGTATGTTTAATCTTGTTTGATTGCAGGAAATAGCAGCAGTACCCATAGATATAAATAACAAGACATTATTCTGGAGGTCCCAAGTATTATTGGAAAAAATATATCAATTTAATCTAGAAGTTATTTTTGCTAAAGTTAAAGATACCAGAACAGGAGCCGAGTTGAAAACCTCACACGTAATCTAACTTTGCATTCGGGCAGCAACTTAAGTCAAAGGGTAGATGCCTCCACCTAGCACGAGTCAAACATCTTTTATAAAGAGGTAAATGTTTCTATCAGTTTATGTACCAACAAATCCGCATGGAATACAAAAAAGGAAAAAAAGTGCAAGTACTATTGCTAAATACAGATTTTCTTTCTAAGTCACAATCTAAACAACGCATGTAGAAACTACAGAATGGCTCATAGAGTATCTGTATTCATCTATAGGCACAAAATACTTTGATCAACAAAGACCAAATCAGTTCTACAAGGATTTTTCTTTAGTCCGAAGGACGAAAAGTCCCCACTGTACAGTTTTCAACAGAAATATTCAGAGGACGAACTTCAACAGTCGCTTTTCAACTTATGAGGCTTCAAATAAAAATAAAAAAAACATACAATTTTAACTGACAATCAAGTCAATATGGATACAGCAAAGAGAGGTTTAGTCAGCGAACTACAAAGACCATCAGCAGGACGAACAAAATATTTGGTACTCACTTAACATAGAAACCCTTAACGTTTCGATAGTGTTCAACATGAAAAAAAAAAAAAATCGCTCAAAAGTTTATTCTGAATGTTAAAAGTTTTATATTGAATGTCAAAATGTATCTAAAATTAAATCTTAAGCTCTTATAGTTTGAGTTGTTTATTTTAATACTGTACATTAAGTTTTACCTTTGCATGTATTGTTTTTCTCTTATCTCGCTTTTACGATTTATATTTTCAAAACAGCCTTTTTTTTAAATCAAATTTGATTTGCATTTTCTTATTTGTTTACAACTTGTTCCTGTGAAATCATTCCTTTTTTGGAGTAATAACCCTCTTTCAAACACACAAACATGTGTTGTTTAAAAAAACTAAAAAGGAATACTTTAGAGGGACAAAGATAAATCCGCAGTTTCTGCAGTTCTGGCATATGTTGTCACAGAATAAGCTTTATACAATAAAACATAAAATTGTACTAGTCTGATAACAATTTCTGTTCAATGATGAGATCACTGAATTATCAACGCATACACTAACATCTCTTTCTTTTTCATGTAGTTTATGTTTGTCAAAGTTCAAGATCAAACTTTTTTTTCTAAACAGACAAATTGCATGAATTACTTTTTTTTTGCTCTATATTATTACACTAAACAATTGTGAGAAGACGCTTCAAAGCCTGAAAACATGTGCAGTGTCCAGCTCATTACTTTACATACATAAATAAAAAATACAAAAACTTTTCGTACAGCGTCCTCTGATATTCAACATCAGAAAACACTGAAAAACATAGAACCGGTCCCCAGATGTCTGACTGCATTGTCCTGACGCAGCTTCACGTGGAGCCTACTGCATTTCGCCTAGGATGCATAATCTTTTTACATTCATTATCAGTTGATAAAAGTTGGTTTTTAAAGTATTAATGTTATAAAAAGTCAACAGTCAGTTCATGGAGGAAACAGATTCATGTTGCCTTTTTAAATAGAGCAACAGTTAACTACAAACGCACTAAGAAACCTTCAGTCCGAAGTTAAACACTTAGTAATTACAGTATGCACAACAGTCCGGAACAACTAAGTGGAACCACCTAAATATTGCTGTAAAGGTTTAAAAGCTTGAAAGCAGAGATGCTTTCCGGCATCTCGTAGATCCAACAGGATGCTGCTGACTGTCAAAAAGTCAGTATTTGTTAATCCAACTTTCTAGAGAGAAAGTTAGGATTACGTTAATCTGACCAGGTTGATTTCAAAGCTGCACATCCAAAAATAAAATCTTCTACGATTCAATCTAGAGTGAACCTACATATTCTTCTTAGTGTAATGTTGTGCTTTGCAATTTGAAATAAGAAATGAGTAGTGGATGTAAGGCATTGGATCCTAATTTTTTGCTGGATTATATCAAAAAAAAAGTCTAAAGTTCCTAACACAACTGGATTTTAGCATTTAGATTTAACATGGAGCTTTCCAGAATGTCAAAAATTTTAAAGATGCAGTGGTCAACTTTTCTCTAGCCAATACCAATTGACAGTTTTCTTGAGGTCCGACCTGCTGATTTTGAGTTTGACTAGTTCTAATGTTTTAGAATCAGTCAAGGTTTAAAACAAACAATTAGAATTTTTTTTTCAAAAAAAAATCTGCATGTTCTTTGATAGAGGTAGAAGCTTTAAATCCAAGATGAAGAAAAAAAAGATTATCCCTCAATCTATATCTGAACAACCTCAAAGTAGTTGTTTATAGACCTGAAAAGGTTGGGAGTTTTTTACTTTTGAAAAAAAAAGGGGAAAAAAAATAATACATTTTTAATTGCACCAATCAAAGCAAATCAAGGGAAGACTGTCAGACTGATCGGTGAATCTCTAGAAAAAATGTCAAAAACTGCTCTCAGATACATTTATTTTGCAAAATATTAAATTACAGTTTTCATCTTGGTTTTTCACCTTCTTTGTGTCTTGAACTCGCAGTCAACCCCCAAAGGGCCCAAAACACCAATCAGAACCAAACAGTTGTGTTTTCCAGGTTTAAACACCCTTTCGAGAGCAATGCTGCATCATAGCGATAAAGAACAACAACAAAAAAAGACCACATTACTGTGATTGCTTCTGCATGCAATGCATGCCAGCTAACTGCAGAGCCATTGCTACAGTAAAGTGGTTTGAAAAGTATAAGACAGATGGGAAAACTGAGTCCCTTCTATTTTTTTGCCGTGAACCCAGAAATATTTGTCATCTACTATAAATATTCCGTTTTGTGTTTCTATTGAGTTTCTCGTTTAAAAAAGTGATCCCAATAGGCTTCAATCCACCCACTCTCCGTTTTAACTATTACACTAAGACCTGCAAGACTTTGCTTCAGTGATTCACCCACTTTTCACCTAGTGGTCTTGATCTAAAGAAACACTGTAAAGCTAAAACATTTCTGCCAAATTAACCACCCCATGTGAGCTGTAGGGTTATGAGGACTTCAAGGTGATCACGGCCTCGTCTGCCTTGTAGGTCACAGAAGAAGAGGCGGGAACCTCACTGCGACGCTCCTCGCAGGGATCCGACACAGATGATTGCGAACTGAGCTTTGCACTGAGGAAACCTTCCTGCACAGCTCCTTCCCGCTTTCCTTTACCCGAGTGCTCTCTCTGCAGCTTCTCTTCCCCTCTCCTCACGTGACAGCGGCAGACTTCGATGCCAGAGTCGCCTGTAAGCCGCCTGTGGCTGAAATGATCCTCGTCATCTTCCTCCTCCTCCTCTTCTCTATCTCGTTTTTGCTCCTCGTTAATATCATCATTTGTGTTTGGTGATTGCTGATCCTTTGAAAGAGAGGACGTCACAACGTCAGGTGAGGATGCCACAGCTGCCGGTGAGTCAGAGGGCTCTAGAAAATGAACCTGACCAGGAGGAATAGAAGATATCAAGACAAGTGGGGAGAGGGGGAGGCAAGCAGTATAAAAAAGTTGTGAGTGTAAATGGAGGGAAACCAGGGGACGAGGAGACGAGAGTCTGTCACTGGCACCAGAGGACTGCTGCTGCACAGGTACGACATCAGGAGCGGCCGCAGGGATAACATCAGGAGGAACCTGTGGTGGCGACGGCAAAGATCTAGGCATAACAACAAAGTCACCTCCAGTTTCGCTGGGTGTGGACATTTGGTTGCTGTCATACGTCTCGTCGGTCACCTGGACCGAGAAGGAGGTGCTTGACGGGGAGGTGAGGGAGCATGACTCGCAGGAGCAGCTGGTGTAGTTGTCGGAGCTCTGGGAGGATGTCAGAGCGCTGGTGCCGGGGGCCAGGTACGGAGGACAGGGGTGACGGTGGTGGTGATGGTGGGGGTAAGAAGAGCTGGGTCCCTCCATGGTCCCGCCCTGCAGGGCGAAGATGGAGCTGTAAGGAGGAGGTGGGGTGCTCGGCAGGGCGGCCACCTCATCGTAGGAGGGCAGCTTCAGTGAAGTCAAAAAACCTGCAACAGAGGAAGAATAAACATTAAAAAATGCCCATGGGCTTCTCTTCCTGTGTGTAACTTGAGAGACAGGGGTGCCTATGACTTTCAGTTGTCAGTCATTTTGCATTTTGACAACCGTTTTAAGATTTTTTTTTTTTTTTTGTGAGCCTTTAACAGTTCTTCAGGGACTACCTTGTATTTTCCTTTGCTTTTTTCTCCACTGTCTCTGACCAGCTTTTCTGTAACTATTTAGGTTAGGGACACCTGCAACATGATGCCTTCCACCATTGACATGGAGATTAAGTTTTCCTTTACACAAAATCTTCCGCATGTTTTCTAAAAAATTCAATTTTGTTTTGCTTAATCATTACATTAAATAACTTCTGAAGGCAATTGGTTCCACTGGAAGGCATTTAGGTGTAACAGGGGCTTAAAACAAATGCACACCAAACTTATACAAATTCACAGTTATGCACTACTAAGTTTTCGTCTATAATCCCAGAAACCTTTGCTAGATATTCTAGGTATTCCGTAGATAATGGTAATTTTGTTTCCCTCTCCCAGAGTACACATGTATATGGTTTTTGCAGCTTTTTCTCAAGACATATTTGGTGAACAACATTTTACTTGTGGGATTTCCAGGAATTATTGCATGATTAGTGAGAAGTGGGCATGATTACTACACTGACAGGTGCTGCACACAGAGGGACCTAAGAGTACTTCCCAATAGTTCTTTATTTGGGTTTTTGTGAAGTGTAAAATGGTGTGACTGTTCCGAATAAGTTTATAATAAATTCAACATACTAAGGTCCAACATCGAGGTTGGGTAGTTACAGGCTCCGTTATAAGCAATCAGATTGATTTCCCTCTGCCTTTGCTGCTGCTGGATTCTCAGCTTGGCTCGGCGGTGACGGTAGGCACAGAAACAGCTGAAGAGAATCAGCACAGTCCATAGCAGCCAAAACCCTGCGGGAAACAAGACAGCTCTGTAAATAAACAACATTTACCCCATTCGTCAGTCAAAAAGGGTGTTAAAATGCAAGATAAAAATGCATTTTGGCTATGATTACATGTGGTTTAACATGTAGTGAAAACGTAAATAAAAGGAGAAGAGGTTCAACCAATTTACAGTGCTCTGAAAAAGTAATTTAACCCAATACCTTGTGTGCTTTGTAACACCTGACAATGAGTCTTTTACATCTCTCTTGAGGAATTTTAGCCAGAACTTCATATTAAAGATTCTTCAAGCACCAATAACTGAACTAAAACCACGTTAGACTGCATGTATGATGTTGATATCCTGAAATTTATTGTAACATGCCATTTTTTTTAACTACAAGTAATGTAGTTGGTCTTTTGTCTCATATTTTGACTTCATACAAGACTTAGGAATTATCAAAATGTGTTTTTAGGTTTTAGTAATAGCTTTGAAACACTTTATGGACCGATGGCCATCAATGACTTTTTTTACTTAGATTGTTTTTATTTATTTTTATCAGGACATGCTGTGTTGCTTTTCAACATCTTTAAGCATGTTTGTGTTATTAGAAAACTTCTTTTTAGGTGATTTATTGATTAAATGTGTCCAGGAGAAATGAAGCCTGGGTGTTGCTTGTGTAAAACGCTGCAGTTATATTTACATCCAGTGTTGGACTTATTTAGATATAGTATTTTTCCCTTTGTTCTTCACTGGCTATTTGCTTTTTTTAGGCTTCTTTGTCTGATACAACCAAAATGTTTGCTTTCTGAAACATTTTGGTGTGTCAAAAAAATTAAAACAATTAAGGGGTCAAACACATTTTTGTACAGCATTGTAAATATCAGACCCGAAAGGTTGAATAGACAATCCTTGCTCTTGAGGGATTTAAAATTATTTAAGTTTGCTTTTAAAAACATTGTTCATGTAAAAAAAATACCTAGAACACATTTTAAAAAAACATTCCTGAAAGACACAACACAAAGTTTAATTATTCATTTTCAATTTGTAATAATTTAAGAATAAATACAATTGACTTACACCAGAGTTCATAATAATAGGTGCAGCAGGCTGTTTCTCCACAGCAATGTCCTGTTTCACACTTGTAACCTGGACTATTGTTGGCTCCTGGACAGTACTTTGTACTGACCACCCGCTGATTGCCAGAGCCAACACGATGCTCCACCATCTGGTGGACAAAGACAAATACTGCAATGTGATACAGACCCTCCTTGCTGCAAAGGAGTATTACAGTACTTGTGGTTTAAGGTTCCTAAAATATTTTAAAAATGAAATTAAATCACCACCTTGCAAGAACAGATAGAAAGCACATACAGAATGGAATAGGACAGGAGGAAGAAACGCTGAATGTCTGGAACTGAACCTAATCAATAAATGGGCGCTATAAGGTAAAAAGCTTCAAATAAAGTAACATTTTTTGACAACTATGAGCTCCCTGATACTACAGCAACTACAATAAACCAAATTCAGTCTATTGTCCCTTACAAAGATACAGCGAATAAAAAGTTGCTTTTATTTCCTTGGGATTTTATGTGCCTGATGTACACAAAAGGTTCCATAATCTAGAAATAAAAAAAATAGGTTTACAAAATAACGTGAAGTGTGGTATACAGTCAAATACTGCGTCCTAATCTCTAGAACACATAGATAAAAGCTACAGGTTTTGTAGTGAACAAACAACATCATTAAGACCAAGTAACAGCAGGAATAGCAGCTGGATTAGGTTATAAAACAGTATCCCAAGCTTTGAGCATCAAAAAAAAAATTCTGTACAATCTAACATTTGAAAATGGAATGAATATGACTGGAAAAGAACTGTACAATTCTGTTTCTCATGACCTAGCTTAAATTTGCTTCAAAGGATTCCAAAGGGTACAAATACAATGAATAGGCATACATTGCTGTGGTTTCACAATGGGGATGTAAAATCTGTTATATTGTTAATGATTAAAAGGGGGACTCTTTGGTCCTTTTACCTAGGAGGACATTTGTTGGGGCACAGGAAATTAGTATCTAGAACCCATCATGAGGGAGGCAGTTTGAAGACTAAAACATGTTTGTGGGATATACTTTGAGTCAGGGTGTCATGGATGCTCTTGCTTGTATGATGCTCTCCTACGTCTGTAAAATTAAAGCTTATCCATTTGTTTCTAACTGGTTGTCTTTCCTGTTTATTTAAGGTGTAATTTTTCACAACAATGGCACAACTGTAAACCTGTTAAAGCTTTAATGTCCATCTAAAGTGACATTTCTTGCAAAGAAAGCACCAATCAAAGAAGCAGCCTACTGGCCCTTGTTAACTCTAAAGCAGCTGCAGAAATCTACAGCTTTAGTAACCTGTTGATAAGCCAACTATTGGTTGTGCACTACAAACATTTAAATAAAAAAATTATATGGAGGGAAATACAAAACATCTTAGCCCACAATATGTTGTTTGTGTTTGAAAACTAGCAATGGACATCCTTCTAAACACGGCAGCCCAGTTGAGACAAATGTTGGTGGTGGAATCAAGCAGAGTGGATATGTTTATTCAGCAGCAACAGAAAAGCTGGGCAGTATATGAGAGGATGGATGATTTCAAATACTGAGCATTCCAACAAAAAAACAAAAAACAAAAAGAAAAACTACTAGAGGTCAGAGGTGAACAGACTTGAAACTGGGGTGGAAGTTGAATGGAATATGAATACTTTAGCAAAGCATTGCATACTCTAAATGCTTGTTCACAGTTTTAATCATTTGTAGGTTACATCAGAAAACAAGCATCACCTCATCAATTGTGCTTTGGTCAATCTCCATCAGAGACACCTACAGCATATGAAAAATAAAAGAAGAGATTTGAATTAGGTAACACGAGGTCACAACTAAAACCCAGGCATGAAATATTAAACATTTAACACATTGTAAACAAAGAACTTCCGAGTTTATTAACAACAATTACTACGCATCCAAGTCAGGTTTGCACATAGTCACCATACAAAACTTAGAAGTGCTAACGAGCAACAATGCATTGCTATAGCAACAACTCAAGAGGTAGGCTTAAATGATTTTTATCACATATGGAAAAGCTTTATCCAGTGTTCAAAGGTTGGCCTCTTTTACCGTAGTAGCTTCAGGTTCAACCAGCTCCTGCAGGGACATTGTCATCTGATGGAAGAAACAAAGACACAATAATCTGAACAGAGAACAACATGGGCACGATAAGACGTCAATGGTAAGACTAAGCAAACAATATTTTACTAGACCAAGAGAGCAAAAACAAAGACACTTCCAGTCAGAGGCTGCCGACTGCCTGTCGGCTGAATTTTCAAGGTAACAAAAGGCTCTTGAAGACATATTTTTTTCCCTGTCACATGATGCAGTTTAAATAAATCCCCAGTTTCTGGGTATTTTTAATAACGTTTTAAATGAATAATTATCTGAATACTGTAAATCTTTACAGCGGGAAAGAAATATAGGTTCCCAAAGATAAAGAAACTGGACACAAATAGACAGTGGTGTGTAATATTAAATGCAATTATTGTTTTTAAGACCAATAGTAATCAGTTCACCATCAAAATAAACATTTCCTCTTTTAGTGTAGGTTGGGATTACAAAAACAATGTGACTGAATTTACATAAATTACGATTGCTGAGGGTTTTTTTTTTTGTTTTTTTTGTGTGGCAATTTAAGAATGCTTTTTAAGACTATATTAACCTGACGTAGACCTGTGTTTTGTTGTCATTAATGATAAATTTAAAAACAGATACAAGATTACCCTCAGGTAGAAAAATCCAGAAAAGTGAAGGTGCCACATTTACCAATTGAATCATTTATATGGCACAAGAATTTCCAGCCATACTATTATGATTAATGCATATTAAAATAAAAGGTTCACATCAATCTTAAAAGTGAAGCAAAAGACCCAGTGAAGATGCTTACCAAAACTGGCATTCAGCGTCAGTGTCTGCCTTGAAACGAGTTTTCTATCGTCATGACAGATTACAAATGCACTCAGGGTTAAGGACCCGAGGAGCTTGGTTTGTGAAGAAATGTTGGGTGGTTTGATGAGACTATAAGATACAGGGTTTTTGTTATATTTGGACATAAAAGAGCTGAGCAAGCCTGATAACAACATAACAACTCAGAAGTAAGAATGAGTGTTTTGTTCTTTGCTCTCTCAAAAAACACCGCAATAAAATAAACATCTAATATTACAAACTTCTTAATTCCAAGGTGATGGCCACACACAGACAATGAGGAGCAGAACTGTAGAAAAAAAAAAGAAGCTTTTTCAGATTTATTAAATTAGCAAATGCTGCAGTAGAGCTAAAACACATAGGAACATCTTCCATCATATTAAACACAGCCACAGTGTCAGGGGTTACATATGGGATACGAGTTAGATACAAGAAACAGTTACAGAACAAGGTTTGTTAAAGGCAATATTACTTTTGGACTTTTCCTCTTGTTTTTAGGGAACATATTTCTACCAACTACACTTTAAAAATATTTAGAGAAGCTTATTTCATAGAAACAAAAGCAAAATGCCATTAAAAAGTATTTTTGTTATGACTCTGGAGTCTTTGGGTTGTTCTGGGTTCTGATTTAAGATTTTATTTTTTTTCCTTATTTATTAATGTGCAGCCTTAATCCTAACATTTTTATTGTATTCATTCATATTTACTTTCTGAATTATTTTATGATTTTATTATTTTTTGTATTATTAAAGAAAAAAATAATATTGTTTAGTCTTGCTTGTAATCACGCTACTTAGGGTTCTCCTCATTCACTGCCATGTAGCAGATTGTCCTGTCACCAACTGTATGTCAAGGTTCTGTCTTTTGGCGTATTACTATTCCCCTGCCCTGAATCCTTTAGTCCATACTGTAAGTTTAATTATTTTTTTCATCAAAGTCTCCTAATCGAATCTACACCTCCAACTATGCCTGCATCTTTGGTCCAACTACAACGCCTCACAGGTTGAAATTTGACTCCATATATATTTCTCCAGTTTTTGCCAGACTAATGTTATCATACTCAAAACTACTATATTAATTTCAAAGGGAAATTAAATAAAATTAACTAAATTAATACGAAATGGAATTTAAAAATCAACATTTAATTTATTATCTATAGCAACCTGTCAATATGTAAAAAAGTAAATCAGCCATCTTACTAGTTGTCTGGGATTACCCAGTTTTATTGGTTAAGCTCTAAAGCCTCAACAAGGGCTCATTAAGGCTAACATTAATAACATACTTAGACAGAGCCAGCCTGCTTGTCTGTCTGACATTATGAAGTAGACCTTAAAAAATAAAACATGCTTCAGTTTAAACAAATTGCAGAAAACAAAGTTCTTTACATCTGTCAATCTTGAAAGGGTTACAAACGGGAACTCCAGTGAACGACAATGAAAGCCATTATTAACAAGCAAAGACAACGCTCAGCCAGACCAACAAGAATCCTGAAAAACATCCAAAGCAGAGGTCTTCAATCCTAGTCCTTGGGAACTACTGTCTTACATGTTTTATTTGAATCCCTGTTCTGAATAAATGATAAAAGAATGAAGAAGTTTGGAAACTGAACCTTCTCTAATTTGGTGTAAGATAAACACAGCACAGAAAAAAACTCATTCCTTCCAACAGTCAAACATGAATTGGATGACTAGTCGCAACTATTAATTCCGCTCACCTGCACAATATCCTCAAATTTAATTTTGAACACCCCGTTTGTGACTTTTGAGGTTAAGGGCCTCGGTTTATTTAGTAGGAAGACAATGATTCACAAAATACAAGGAAGCCCAAAGTCTCGAAACAATGGTTTGGGTTTGGACCAAATTAAATCAATCAATCAATAGAATCAAAAATACGTTATTTATCCCAAAAGGACATTAAATCAAACGCCTAAAATCAGACTTAGATTCTTTGGGATGCTCACAGACAGTTCCGTCATGCTTCAATACCCTCCAACACAACAGAAATAATAAAAATCTGCAAAAAGGAATGTTTAAACACTAAAGCTGCCGACAGCAGCACAATCAGTAGCTACTCCAGATTCTAGAAGGCAATTACGTTTCACATACAACCTAGTTGGTTTGAACAACATTTTAAATGTAATAAATTAAGTTGGCATTCATTGCATAGTATTTCGACCTTTTTCATTTTAGTCCGATAAAAAAAAAATAAAAATAAAAATAAAAAAACTTAAAGTTGCAGATGATCCTGCTGAACATTTATGTCTTCTTGCTCATTTATAATATAAAATCATTAAAAAGAAAATCCAATGGTTCACTTGTAGCATAACCTGCAGTATGAACCTTTGCTGTTAGTACGTGTACAAATGTCCTGCGTCAACATTATAGATATGACCTCCATCTCAGTAAAGGTCAGGTTGGTTGACTGCATGCAATGTGCCAGCACTGTTTACTGTATATGTGCTTCATTCAAAACAATGAAATGACACTGGGCTTGTGGCACACTAAGACTGCAGCCATGTAAATTAGACATGCTTGGTTAACAACTGCCTGCTGCCTGTGCTCAGCACAGCTGAACAACGTTGGCCTAGCGCTGCACTCTGTATACAAACACGTACCGATATCAAAATGTACACACACATTACACATGCTTATTATGAATGTCTGTCTTTACAAGGGCATAACATTGAACTTTTTATTTATTTCTATAGCCTAAGTCTGACCCCAACCATTTACCAGTGCACACCTAACCCTAAAACGAACCTAAACTCACTTAAACCAATGCAACCCATAGTCTTAAACCTAATGCGGAAACAGCACTTTTTTATGGTTATGGTTATTATGGGGCCTGGACTTCAGGCGCCATAAGGAGCCATGGTTCCTCACAAAATAGTATTTTTTGAAAAAGGGGCCCTTCAAGATGAGAAATGCTGTAACACATATCCACAAAAATGTCCATGCAGATGCAACATTTGAAGCAACTAGCATTAAACCACAAATGTGCCAGTCATAAATCACTGCTATATAGTGCTACATATTGTAAAAAATACAACACTTAGGCATGATTAGGAAGATGGGAGTTTGTGCAGTAAGCCCACCAAATCATATCACAAATACACGTGTGGGAAATAGAATGACTAGAATGCATTTTATTGTCATTATAAGATTAAATCAACTTTATTTGCCAGGTACATACAGGACATACTAGGAATTTGTTTTGGTGTAATTACACTGAGGCAGCCATTTGTGGCGCCAGACTGGTGTAATTTGCAGCGCCAGGTAGGTAGTAGCGCAAAGGGTCTTGCCTAAGGACCCACACTGGATGCTTTGGTGTATTTTGCCATAGGCTGGATCTGAACTGCCGCTTATAAACATTATCCAAAGAGATTGGAGGACCACTCCTTGCAGTGCCGGGTGGTGACTGCTTTGGAAAAGAAGCTGTTTTTGATTCTATTTGTCCTGGCCTTGACACACCTGTAGCGCCTGCCAGAGGGCAGCAGGTCAAGCAGTTCAAAGCCAGGGTGTGAGCTGTGCTTGATGAGGTTTTCTCACTCTGCTGATGCATCAGGAGATGTAGATGTCCGTCTAGGGGGGGAATTAGCCGATTATTCTTTGTTCCGCTTTGTTTACCCTCGGAAGCCTCACCCCGTTTGCCTCAGTGCAGCTGCCGTACCATACTGTGATGCATTATGTCAGCAAGTTCTCCATGGATGAGCAATAGAAGGTCAGCAGCAGGTTAGTTTCCAGGTTATTCTTCCTGAAGACCCTCAGAAAGTGAAGTTGCTGCTGAGCTCTCTTGAAAAGAGCTGTGACGTTCTCTGACTAAGAGAGATCAGCAGAAATGACAAAACCAAGGAACCTGAAGGTGTGGACCATCTCCACACACTCATCGTTTATGTAGAGAGGGGCTGGGTCAGTCCTGTTTTTTCTGAAGTCGACGATGATCTCTTTTGTTTTCCAGGTGTTCAGTGCGCAGTTGTTCTTTGAACACCGGGATGTCAACTTCAGGACCTCGTCTCTGTAGGTTGCCTTCTCTCTGCCCGAGGTGAGCTTGGCCACGATGGTGTCGTCAGCAAAATTGACGAGGTTGTTGTCGTGGTTGGTTGCAGTTGTGGGTGTAGAGGCAGTACAGGAGGGGGCTCAGCACACAGCCCTGTGGGGAGCCAGTGTTCAGTGTGCGGGTGGAGGAGAGATGGGGGCCAAGTCTCACAATCTGAGGACGGTTGGTCGGGAAGTCCTTTATCCAGGAATATCTGAGAGGGGGAGGCTCAGGGTGTGCAGTTTGAAAATGGAGTCACTCGGAAATCACCAACAAACCTCAGTTTCCCTCAAGGTCCTCACAAAAGTGAAAACCGGAATAAATAAGGCACAGCTTTTACTCAGACCCCTCTGCCACCCAAGGAGACCCCTTCCTTTTTTTTTTTTTAACAGCTTAATGATAAACCACATCCTGAACACTGACAAAGCCGGAGAGGAACAGGAGCATCCTGTTCACCGCACCAGAATGTGAAAACCACAACCTCAGACAGGAAAACCGTGACAAAATAGGAACCTCAAGGGCATTAAAACTGTCCTTACCAATATTTTACAGTGCGTTTTTAATGACGCATTCCCCTTTATCACATCTTTTTGCACACCGCTGGCCAGCTCAATGAAGGAAGGCTGCCAGATTTTCCTTAAGTTAAAGGAAAGATGAATTAAACTGAGAAAAACATAAAAATAAACACCAAGGTTACCAAGGACAGACGTAATAAAGCTGCTAACAGTTCTTCGTATTTCACATCTTTTTAGATTTTGAGGAAACAGCAAGAGCAATCAAAGTTTTCTAAGGCTGTGTTACTCCTACCCCACCTGTTGCAGTCAGTCTGCTGGCTAAACCAAAGCTAATACACCTTCCCCTCTCCTGTAAAACACACTAATTCACGGTAATATTTCTGGTCGTAACAAACACACGTCGCCCGCAGCTCCCATTGGTGTTTTTAATAAGAGACTAAAATCGAAACTGCCCAGATTGCACTTTAATGTATATATATATATATATATATATATATATAAATGCAAAACACTAAACATAATATCACTTCCTTGAATGAACAACTGATCCAACATAGTCACCAGGTTTGCATACACACAGGTGAATAATTAGGGACAAACCATTCAGGTTAAACTAAGATAACTATTATGTTTATTTTTATGTTAAATGCTTTTTAGCAGCATTTGTGAAAATAATGTTTTTTTTTGTTAATTCGTTTTATTATTCATTTTTGTTAATATTTTGGGATAATTTTTATTCCTTTTACAAATGCAGTCAGATTAGTCAAACTTAACCACATTCATTTGTATATCCCCCCCCCCCCCTTTCTGTGTTTTCTGCATAATTCCGGCTAATCACCTGCAAGCTGACAAAAGTCAGAGTTGCGCATGATTTCAATAGACCTGGATGGCGTGCATGTTTGTCAGCGGCCAGGTTTAGGCCGGGGGAATAAAGCGTGTTGCCGTGCAGAGTCACTCCAGCTGTTGACAGCAGCGCGTGCGGATCAGAGCAAAACCTTTGCAGCGGCTCCTTACCTCCTGCGCCTGCAGCCCGAGGCAGAAGGTCAGCGTCTTCTCTGGATCCATGAAGACACATCGGAATGCACAAGTTTAAGGAAGATAAAAATAATGGGGGCTCAATCACCGTTGCCATACTCCACAGACGCCATTCCTCCTCCCCCCCATCCGTGTCTTTTTCTGTCGCACAAACAGCTTTTTATCCGCGGACGGCTGCGTCAAACCTCTCACGCACGCACGCAGGAGGACGCGTCTCCGGCTGCTCGCTGTTTCGGCCGGAGTTCGCAGCAGAGAGGGACTGAGACGAGCAATGATGTCATGCTTCCTCGGCCGCCACACTCTACTACGGCACAGAGAAGCTGCGGGCTTTGATTGGCCGGAGCTCCCAGCAACAGCCGCCACGCGGCTATCTGTCTGTCTGTCTGTCCACCCATCGACTCTTTATTCAGACTGCTTACTGTGGAACTGAAGATAACAAGTCTTGGTCTAGAGATGAACAACCTCTAGATCAAACAGATTTGATGTTGATAAAAGTTATGCTACTTGTTTTTGTGAAATCAAAACCAGGTACGAGTCAAACCAGGACAACTGGGAAAATCCAGTTCAATCCTTCATATATTTAATCTGAAATTATGAAGTGTGTAGTTTATTTGCTGGCGTGAGCGCAAACACATAAATATTATGGACATTAAAGTCATCTCCTACAACTGTCGTGGTCTGCGCTTAGGGCAGAGCGCAGATGATAAAGCTTGCCGTTTGGTTGTCGACCATTTGCTGCTGCACTGTGATATCCTGTGCTTGCAGGAAACATTTTTAGCTGGACAGGATTTAACAGGTCTTAACTCTTTTAACGGCAGTTTCCTGGGTGTTGGAGAATCTTCCACTGACCTCAGTTTGGGAATTAAAAGAGGAAGGATACCAGGAGGGGTGGCTATATTATGGAAAAAAAAACCTGGACTCATTGGTAAATGTTATTAGATTTGGAGTGGATTGGTGTATTGTGGTACACGTGAAACAGCATGACAAATAATTTATTATTTTAAATGTCTATGCTCCATATGAATGTCATCATAATGAAGAAGAATACCTTAGTAAACTTGCTTATATTAGTTCTTTTGTGCAAACTGAGATGTCAAAAAGTAACTATGTTATGGGTGAAATGAATGCAGACATCTCAGATAAAAACTCGCTGTTGGCTAATCACCTGAATCATCTCTGTACAGATTCTAATCTAATATTGTCAAGTAAAGAACTTTTGCCAGCTGCTAACAACACTTATTGAAGTGAAGCCTGGCATACGACGTCTTGGCTGGACCATTGTATCATTACAGCAGATGCTCATGCTGCTTTGGCATACATTAATATTTTATACAATATGTCCACTGTTGATCACATCCCCTTCGAGGTTTGATCATATACCCGCATCTATAAATGTGAACAGTAATCAAACTCAGACATGTATAGACTGATCTTCTGAACAAATAGCCTGCCACTATGCCCAAACTGATCAATCATTATGTACCATTAAAATATCCAAAAGAGGCAGTTACAGATTGTAACCGCTCTAATAGTGAACTTAGATCCAATATAGCTGGATTATATACTGACATAATTGAAGCGCTATTCGGAGCTAGCCTGCCTTATAATAAAAATAATACAAAGATTAAAAATATACCGGGCTGGAGCACATATGTGTCTAAATACCACAGTGAAGCCTGCGAAGCTACTACTTCTTGGGCTCTAGCAGGTAAACCTAGGCAGGTCCCTATATTTGAACATATAAAGCGGTCTAATGCAAAATACAAATATGAACTACGCTTCATTAGGCAAAATGAGCAAACCTGACTCCATGGCAAAAAAACTCACAGGTAAGGATACTAAAACCTTTTGGAAAGAGGTTAAATACATCAATATAGTAAATCCTCTCTCCCTTGCACTGTCGATGACGCTTCTGAGGCGAATACACTTGCAGAGTTTTGGCAACACCATTACAGCAAGTTATTTACCTGTGTTCAGAGTGAACCCTACAGAGTTGACAAGGTTAGTACTGTAGAATGTATTAAAAACTCACGAGGTCTTTCAAGCAATTAAAGAATTGTCTTGTAAATAAATCTATAGGAATGGATCTTATTTCATCTGAACATCTCAAATTTGCAAGTTTAAGAGTAGTCCCTCTTCTTGCCTTGTATTTCACTGGTTTTATTATGCATGGCTTTATTCCTGATTCCTTGATGAATGTTCTACTACTTCCTGTGATTAAAAACAAAGCTGGTAAAATTGGCCGCTCTGATAACTATCGACCTATAGCCAAAGCTAGTGCACTGTCTAAAGTCTTTGAACTAATTCTTTTGCCAAAATTTGCAAAGATGTCTACAGACAATCAATTTGGGTTAAAGTCCAAACATGGCACTGATATGTGGATTTATGGCCTAAAAGAATTACTGAATAATTACACCAGTAAAAAGTCTATGGTTTTTCTGTGTTTTTTAGATGCCACTAAAGCTTTTGATCGCGTAAATCATAGAAAACTATTTTCAAAATTGTGCCAAGCTGGTGTGTCCAAATATATAGTAGGATGTCTGTCCTATTGGTATGCTAATCAAACTATGCAGGTCAAATGGGACAACTGTATATCGGCATCCTTTTGTGTCAGCAATGGAGTCAGACAAGGAAGTATTTTATCTCCTATTTTATTTAATTTTTATATGAACAACCTCTCTAAGCAGCTAAACCTATGTAGAACAGGCTGCATGGTTGGTGATACTATTATTAATCATTTAATGTATGCTGATGATCTAGTGATCTTCAGTCCAAGTTCAGGTGGTCTTCAGGAGCTGCTTAATGTCTGTTCAGCATATGGTGAACTACATGATGTTAAATTCAATCCATCAAAAAGTATCATCTTGATCTGTCGCACTAAGGATGACAAATACAGGGTATTTCCTAACTTCAAGCTATCTGGGTCTTTTTTGAATGCTTCAAATTAAGTAAAATACCTTGGACATGTGCTGACAGTCCGTCTGTCTGATGATGAGGACATTTACCGTCAGGTTCGAATGTTATATGCTCAGGCTAATATCCTCGTCTGTAAGTTTGGATTCTGTTCTGATGAAGTGAAACTGAACTTGTTTAGATCATATTGTACATCACTGCACATTTGTGGTGCAACTTGAAAAAAGCCAGTCTTCAAAGATTGACGGTGGCTTATAATTATGCATTAAGACTTTTGTTAAATAAGCCCAGATGGACCAGTGCAAGTGATCTGTTTGTATCTGCTCGTGTCTGCACTCTGATGGCTGTTTTACGAAAGTTTATGTATACATTTATTTGTCGTGTAAACGACTCTAATAATATTATTTTACTGCTGACGAATGTTAAATATAGTGCAGTAAAATACTCATCTGTACTCTGGAGACACTGGTATGATTGCCTGAATGTTTAGCAGTCGTTTATCTTTTGTTTTTATTCTTTTATCGTTTCTTGTTTTTTCTCTTTTATGTTAATTTGGACTATGAGTCTGTTATTAAAATCTATCTATCTATCTATCTATCTCTCCCTGGACACAGTCACAAACCAGGTTCAATTGTATTTCATCATTATCTCATGCTGCTGTGTTTTCAGCCTCTGTTTTAAATTATCTTCCCTATTTAACTTGATTGTTTGTTTCTTTGTTTATTTAAATCATCTTTTATTTTGTCCTGCTAGGCACCTGAAAGCAGTGAGGGGCTTTGAGCACATGCGTATTCTATTCTTGATGCTCCAGTGCCCATGCTTAACTTGTGTACTTGTCAAGCTACTCTAAAGTAGGACATTCTCAGGCATATCAACTAACTTTCTTATGAATGTTGGGCCTAATTAGAGTGAAAGCCCAGTGCTGATGTGGCAGCTCCTTCTTTTAGGGTTAGGTTTAAAGGTGGGGTGTAAATTCAACTTTGATTTAGGCAATTAGAAATATTCCAGGCTAGAAATATACCGGTTATGTTTTGATTAGACATAAATGAAGTCATAAAAATTAATGGAAGTTAATACAAAATCCTTGTATGGGTTCAAATACAAACTTTAACCAATGCTAATCCTTGGCGTGCCCCTGCGCCTATGTTCTGAGATGCTTTTGCTTTGCAAATGAGACTGCTGGTCAGGCAGGCTCTAACATATATACGTTAAAGAAATGGACTGCTAATATATGTAAAAGGCCATATGTACAGCAAAGTACTGGTTCACTCTCTGGTCCATTTTCACTAGGCATACACAGGTGTCTAAAACAAGTGTTTCAAGTGGTGGTCGTAATGTGTTCCCTGAGGTGTAAGGAGGATGAAAGGAACAACATGAAGTCAATAAAAATATCATGAAGTAAAATAATTTAAAATCAAATTTCTTATTAAATAATTACATGTAATTTTTATAAAATAGATACATTTAAAAATTTGCGTACTTATTTCTCTGTAAATGCGTTTATCTTTTTATTATTAAATAGAGTAAAATTATTCTGTTTTTTGGGCGTGTGGCCAGTCACTCCAGCTCAAGTCACAGGCTGAAAACCACTTGCCTAAATATCGTACCCGTTTGATTTAACTAATTTTAAAATCCAATAAACCTTAATTACTTTGTGCTGAAGATATCCTGAATTTATTTTATCCGCTTAAGTGGAGTTTGCCCTCCTGAGCTGCAGCTTAATCTGCAGCTTAATTGCTCTAGAAGTTAACCAGTCAGATATTATAAGTGTTTGCTCTGACACAACCAAAATATAAATGATTTCATAACATACTTAATAGCACTTATTTAATCAGCTACTGTATTTGCTACAGTCATAAAAACAAGAACATGCCAGTGTGATTTGCCACAAATGTGCAAGAAGTAAGCCGGTTCCCTAAACGTCAGGTATTAAATAAGATGATGGAAAGCCCTTTTATACAACTCTAACTTTTATAACACCTGAAAATGTCACTTTCCCTGTTGGTAAAACATTTCTTAATGTTGAAAATAGTTCATTTTAGCTTTTTTAAGCTTGTTTGATCAACCTACAAGTGTCCCTACAGCTAATATCATAGTACCGGACGGCTTCACACGGACATGCTGGGACTTGTTTGAACACCAGAACTTGGAAACATTCACAGGGACGGATCATATCAGGATCTTTATCGGAAATGTGACTGTCAACAAAAACATCTGGGTTTTCCCTAATCAGAAACCCTGGATGAACAGCCAGATGCAATTACTCCTCAAAAGACACGATGCTGCCTTCAGGTCAGGTGACAGGGCTCTGTACAGTGCTTCTCGAGCTGACCCAGAACATCACAAACTTCAGAGGCTGTGATGTGTCAGCAGGAGACCTGAGTGTGTCACTAGAGGAGGAACGGAATTGTTTCTTTGCTCACTTCAAGACACCCCAGGGCTCCCTATCTTCTCTGGTCCGTCCCACGACAACAACCTCATCGTCAAGTCTGCTGACAACACCACCGTGGTTGGACTCATCTCAGGCGGAGAGGGGGCAGCTTACAGAGAGGAGGTCCTGAAGTTGACAGCCTGTTGTTTACAGAACACCAGGAAAACAAAAGAGATCATCGATCAGGAAAAACGGTACTGACCCACCCCCTCTCTACAGCAACGGCGAGCGTGTGGAGAGAGTCCACACTTGGTTTCTTCATCTCTGCTGATCTCTCTTAGTCAGATAACATCACAGCTGATATCAAGATAGCTCAGCAGCGACTTAACTTCCTGAGGGCCTTCAGGAAGGACAACCTGGACACTAACCTGCTGCTGACCTTCTACCGGTCATCCATCGAGAAGTTGCGGACATATTGCATCACAGTATAGTACGGCAGCTGCACTGAGGCATACAGGGTGAGGCTTCAGAGGGTAGTCAAAGCGGCACAAAGAATCATTGGCTGCCCCCTACCCACTCTGATGGACAACTATGTCTACCGATGCATCAGCAGATCGAGAAACATCATCAAGGACAGGACAAACGGACTCAAAACCAGCTTCTTTGCCAAAGCAGTCACCACCCTGAACTCAATCTCTCAATCCTGAATATCAATCTCTGTGACATACTATGCTATTATAACCATTAATATCTTTGCAATATTTTATATTTATTTACAAATGCAATCACACCACTACTTTCTAATTATCTAGAGTGTTTATTTTTCCGTATATATTTTTAAATTCGTATACATTGTTTATTTTATGTATATTTTTTAGATATTTTTGCACGGCACTGAAAGGGGTGGTCCTCCAATATCGTTGTACAACTTGTATAATGACAATAAAAGGCATTGTATTATATTCTATTAATCTATGGTGCATTACATGCAGTACTGTCAGTTTGTCAGAAGAGAGCAGCAGGCAACAGAGTTCTGCTGTTTGAGCTTCCTCTCTCACAGAGACTTTGACACAGAGTTCATTGACCCACTGAGGAAACACGTTTTTTTGTCGTTTTATGACAATTGCAACGATAATACTCCCTATAAATGCTTGTATGAGCACTTTTAGAGTCACTGCTTTAAATAATTAATGTTTGACATCTATGATGGGAAATTCCTCCCAAAATAAAATCATGTTCCTGAAATACACAAAATGTCATGTTTTGTTTAAAGTAGCACCTGACTGCAGAAAGCTTATGCAGGGAGAGCCAAGTCTTTAATAAGATTCAATAAAATAAAACACACATTCAAGTGACTGCTGGAAGACAAAAACAGAAAGCTAAGACCAGGAAACAGACAGAGAACCAAAAATAGACAACGGAACCAGTATGAATAATGAGAGCCAGGCTTAAATGCTATGAGGAACAGAAGAAAGTGGCATCGGAACCAGAGAAACTAATCAAAAGTACGGTAGAGTTAGTTGGGTAAAGGAGAGACAGATGAGAAACAGCTGGAAAGGGAAGCATTCTGGCATAAACAAAGTTGAGACACAAGTAAACAATAGATGAAATAATCATGAAACATAAATAGTAAGCAGAAAGGAACGCCACTCTAAGAAACCTAACTCTAATACACAAATGTTGCAAATTCAAGAACTAAACACACAGAGGAATGAACGAAGACAAAATTTAAGTAAATTATTAGGAAATAATTATTCGGAAAAGAGGATCGTATAAAACTTAAAAGTCCAAACACCTACAGATCAGGATTCTGTATATTTCAGCTGTGGATGTTGTTTTATAATTTGCATTATTTACGAAAACGGCTCTAGTTCAAATTGGATTACATGCCAGGATTCCCGTTCATACTGCACCTTCAATTATAGTAATTTTCTTTCGTTTTGACGAGAAGCTGCCAGGTCATGTTGATTTCCTGACACATAATGATAGTGTGACATACCACACTTCCTCTGACATGTTTTTGCACATTCAGATGCATGTAAAAAAAAAAGCATATTTGTAAAGTTCAACTAAACAGAAATAAGTTTCAAAGGTTTTTACAAATTTAAACGTGTGCCATGCGTGTGTATTCAAGCCACTAAAGTTAACCCCTCTGTAGAGCCTTTTCAGCAGTTATAGCAGTAAGTCATCTGTGGGACATCTGCAGCTTCCAGTTTAATTCATTCTTCTGTACAAAATGGTTCTTGTTGGAATTTGGCCATTCTAGCACATGAATATGGTTTAATTTAACCTCTCCATTGTCGCTCAGATGCTTATGGTCACCATCCTGTTGGAACATAAACCTTAGTGCCAGCCTCAACTCATAGTTAGACCACAAACAGGTTTTCTTTGTATTAAGTTTATGCATATTCCCTTTAAACAGCTTCCTTATTTACTGCTGATGGAAACCCCCCACAGCATGATGTTGCCACCACCAACGGATGTGTTTACTGGCATTTATGTTGCAGTTTATGTTCTCTAACAAACTGCTGAGGCCTTCACAGAACAGAAGTCATACTGGCCTAAATTACAGGCAGGTAGCTATAAATAATCTCAGGGGTTCTAAAGGCAGGTGTTTGTAATAGTTTTTATTTTTTTTATTCAAGGTTAAAATTGTTTCCTAGTGAATTTTGAAGCTTTTACAATTTTTGTTTTGCATTACCAAGATTTGGATTTCGCAAAACAAAAATCTATTTCTTGAGTTAAAAGAAAAATCCCACAATGACAAAATACTTGCAACACATGATATAATGTCCAGTTTATGCTGTACTAAAGAAGTTTCTGTTGTAATTACTTTTTTTCTGTCGATAACTATATAAAATTAAATAAGTATGTTTTATAAGACATTGAGGAATCACTGTTGTCATTTTTAACCCTGTACATGAAAAGGCCACAGTAACTCTGGCGATGATGTCACATTGACGACAAAGAGAAAAGCACATTTTATGCAATATTTCACTTCCCTTTTCCTTCCTCCAAAAAACCAACAAAAAAAAAAAAACACATAGCAGCAAATTAGGTTAATCAAGAATATGCCAACTTGAGGAAATGCTAGAAAGTCTGGTTCAGCCTGTATGTCTGCTGTCACCAAAGTGTCAAATTTAGATCCGGTGCCTCAAGGATTAATGCCATTTATGAAATATAAAAAAAATGTTATTGTAAATGACAGCCTGACACATCCCAAAAGATAGAAATTCATCATGATTTAAGTCATTACCC
>JAVLVB010000087.1:42020-67148 GCA_032876305.1 Orestias chungarensis | reverse complement strand
ATATATATATATATATATATATATATATATATATATATATATATATATATATATATATATATATATATATATATATATATATATATATATATATATATAAATATTCATGATCCATAATTGCAGGTATGGTTTATTTTTAGAAGAAGAAACATCCCTGATTCTGTGTCTATCTGTTGAACATGACCCTCTGACCTGCCCCACCAACCGCTCAGTGACCACCTGTCCATGATTAGGACACTTAAACGCACGGGATCTGTTTGCCTATCCAAAGCATCTCAACAGTATGTTAACACAAGCTCTACCAATCAGTTGTCTCTGAGCAAAGATACAGCTGTCAAACAGAGCTGCACGCGATCAGATAGTGGAAGGTGTGGAAAACGTTATTCCTTCTTGTGTTTGGGGAGGGATCAGACTTCAGCGCAAATATTTGGCCTTATGTTTTTAAGCTCCCGGTTTAAACCTAAAAAATCCCCAAATAAACAGAAACTTCAGTGTTCACAAATACAGATAAAAACACATTAAAAAGTCTGATGTCTGATGCAACATTGCATTAATCCCTATAACCTGAGTTCGAAATACAAGGTCACTCACTCACTCACTCACTCACTCACTCACTCACTCACACAACACACACAAACACACGCACACCAAACGGAAGCCCATGACAAGTCCTGGCAAGCCAGACAGATTTAACTGGGTCTCCGTCACTCGCATATTATCCATAAGTGCTTATTATCAAGGGTTATTGTCACGCTGCTGAGTGAGACGACCAAAACATCACATGAGCTGACTTTATTTGATTTCATCACTGCACAGCCTTGACTACAGGTAACAAAAGAACACAACACGAGTGAAATGCTTTACATGCAGTTCAGCTGTGAGTTAAATGATGAGATGATGTGCCTCCATCACCACAGACACCTGAAGTTTATTTGGCGAGTCTAAAAACATTCCCCAAATCAGTGCAAATAAAATATGGCAACATATTTCATTGGGTTTTAGATTATCTGGCTTAAAAAGCCTTCAAAAGTATCAATGACCCCTATTACTTTTTGACATTTTAACACAATGCAAGCATAAACCAGGATTTGTTTAAGTGAGCTTTTAAGCGATAAACCAACACAACGTTGTCTACACCTGTGAAGTGGAAAGTAAAAATATGTTATTTAGTTTTTTCACAAATAAAAATCTGAAATTTACAGATTGCATGTTTTCTGCCTTCTTTAAATCCAAAATAAAATCCTCTTTAATATTTTGCTTTCAGAAGTCACATAGAACATTAGTTAGTTTTTTTTGGGAAACGTGAATACTGTGGAGAACCTTTAAGTATATTTAGGCTATGATTCACTGCTTTGGTGGAAAACCCATTTAAAGAGGGGTTATGTATTGTTCAGGCACAAAGAACCTTTTTATATCACTATCGAGTAACTATGTTACCCTCTGTTTAAAGAAAATGCTGTATAAAGAAAAACCTAAAAGGAATTTGACTTTTGCACCTTTCTTTGTAAAAATCTTTGACGCATCATTAAATGACAACTGAAGATATTCCACCCAGTGTTTTTTAAAATTTGCTGCTGCTAGTTTGGCAGAGCTGTGAAGGGGAGGCAGGGAAGGTTGCTCTGTAGGGCACACATCAAGGTGCATTGCAGGAGCAAACATTTAGGCAGCCCCAAGTTGATTACTCGGACATTCATGAATGAGTCGAAACAACACTCCGGGTAAGTTTTTGATGAGGGAATGACATTATAACATTATATACAGCTATTTTCCATAACACTCGCCAGATTAAGGTCTTGTTTTTTCTTAAGCAAAGTAAGAGGCACAGCTAACCTGCAAATGAATGTAATGGCCTATTTTGTATATATTTTTGATAATTCTTTTTTATGTAAATGATAAGCTTAGGAAGAAAACATGTAATAAATAAGAAGAACATTCCCAAAGTAGCAGTTTATATTCCAGATATCTGTTTGTCAGAATATTACCTTTAGAAAACAAGACATGAGTCTCGCTTTGGTAACTTTTTTTGGGGGGGCGTTTGCTGACACAAAAGTTTTTTTTTTTCTGCTGCCAGCACAAAAATAAGAGGATGCTAACTAAGGACTAGGGAGGAACAGAGAAGCACATCAAGGACAACATGCTACCAAAACTCAATGTCAGTAAGAAACTGGGTGATGGTTAAAGAGGCATCTAATGCAACTAAAGGGAAGCAGAGGTGAATCAAAAATACAGATAAACCTAGAAAAACAAAGTCCAAGAGCCAAGAGTCCGGAAATGTGAACTGGGCATAGTAGACTAAATGAACCAGGGAAGAAGGTCAACCAGTAAGCTTATATATAAAGGAAAGAGTGGATGCAGTTGAGTAAATTGGACAGTTAGGAACAGCTGTGGAAGGCAGCAAACAGACAGGCTATGGGAAAATGAATTTTTAACACAAAGGAAGTTCAATTATGCCCAAAGACAATAAAAAACAAAGAAAAAGCCTAAAATCGATCTAAGAGAAATGTCAAGCGCACAAAGAAAACGATACACGACTATATCAATAAACCAAAAACAAAGAAATGAGAGAACATGCTGTGCTATGTCAGGACCAAGTCTTGCATTAACAAAACCCTGAAATAATTATAGAGGAACATGAAGGAAAGCAAAAACACACTTGTAATCCACAAGTGCTAAAAGTCCAGCACAAAAAGAAATATCTGTTCCCGTTGCCCGTCTGCTATGGCTTTTTTTTAAATTCGCTGATAGAGGTTGACTAATTCAGTTCCTGATGCTGCAGCTTTCCGAACAGCTCACAAGATCACATACCCCCCTCTTTTTTTGTCTTGCATTTGCATTAGCTACGGTGATGAAAACAAGAAGTTGATTTGATGCAGTCTGATTCTTAAGCATGCACCTATTAAAAACTGCTTTTGAGGCTTGCATTTTTCTGTGCCACACCTGCTTCACCGCCCTCCTCCCCTGTGAGAAGTAACGGTTTTTATAAACTCCTCTTGCATGCCGCTCTCTAACTGAGTCTGCAGCTTTGCTCAGTGACTTTCTTGCCTGGCTTTGCATTTATTTATTTATTTTTAGCTGCAGTCCCTTAAACTCTTGGCTGCCTTAAGTTAAACACTTCCCTGGTTTCTATTCTCTTTCTGTTTTTTTCTTTCTTCTAGGAGTCCTGAGACACAGTGACCCACTTCCAGTTCCTTCCTCTCGCTGAAGATGATTGAGTTTAAATGTTAAAGGTAGCAGATTGTGTTTTTGCAGGATTTTTCCTGACATGTTTCCACCACATCATACCAACATTAGCATGTGCATGGTCTGCATTAACTGGAAAATTGTCGTCCTATGTAAGATTTGGACTGGGCAGCAAACTTTCCCATGATTCATTTTCAAGGGACCTCTGGCACAGCACAGCCCTCCTCTGCGTGCAAGGAATGCAACTTAGATGCACCCCAGAAACTTCATGAAAAGCTGCACTTATTCAGATGCACAGAACAGAACTTTTTAATTGTTTGACCAACAGCAGGGTGTAGACAAAAGAGAAGCAAATGCAAGGATTTTCCATCTTGAGGAGCCAAAAAACGATTTCCACCCTTTTTTAGCTGTGCGCAGCTGCATCTTAGAGTGGAAGAAAAACATTCACACGAGTTTGATCTACCATTTCTTTCTGTAGACTAGGTTAATCGTGACTTGCACAATCTGTTATAAACACAAGGCAACACAAAATCGTCGTTTGTCTTCTTTCCCCCACCAATTTCGACTCCAGCCACTCCTCTCTACCAACTTGTTTTTGTCTCCCTCTCTCTCTACCTTCCCCCATGGCTGAGTCTGGCAGGGCCACGGGTTCAAAGACATGCACGCACCAGAATGTAGGTCAGCGATCGGTGCTGAGTTACCGATTAGAAACAGCTGTATGTTTGTGGGCCACTCTCTCTCTCTCTCTGTGTGTTTGTCTTTATCTGCTGCAACTAGCAACCACTACACAAGCTTACCTCTGTTACCCCAAGCTCTGCAGTCTTTGCATTTAGTTCCACTTTATTCCCATTAAAAAAACGAAAAATAACTGAGGCAATTACAAGACCAAATTGTTCTCTTGCACGAATATATAAACAGACTCATACTCATCAATGGCTATCTCTGCAGAAACACCAAACAAATATAAGTTAGCATGATTTGTATCGTCATCTCTGGCTGAAAACCTCCATGCAGGTTTCTCAGGAAACTTGCCTATTGTTTTAGGATGAAAAACATTGCTCAGCTGTTTCCCTTCTGTTTACCTAGTAAATGTTTTTCTTTTTTTTTATCACAGTAAACCAAAAACCTCAGTGTATTTTATTAGAATTTAACAGGATAAACAGAAAGCAAAGGTTAAGTGTAATGTGGTTTTTTCTTAACATTTAAAATGTATGCCTCTACTAGTTTTGGCATCCAACTTTGAGCTTTAAATGTATTGTCCATTCTCTTTTGCAAAAAGTAAAATTTTTGTTATTTTGTTTTGAAAGTATATGAGACTGTGCATAGGTTTCTAAACTTACCTTATAATTTAAGTCTTGACTTTGACTGGGCTATTCTAAAAGATGCATGTGCTTTTACCTGAGCTACATCTTTTAAAGAACCATTGTATGTTCCTTGAAGTTGTAGATGAAAAGAAGTACTGACATGCAAAACTACTATAGAGTTTTGAACGTTGTGTTTTGCTGCTGAAGAAGTTCAAATGTTGTGACTTGTTTTTCTGTCCTTGCTAGAAAAACATCCCCACAGCATGTCCGCCATGTTTCAGCATATGGAAGGTATGTCCACTAAACATAACATATTTCTCCACATTTATGCTGTCGATGACCTGCTATGTTCTGTGAAATGTTTGGTTTGATGGCCTCCATTGTGTTCTTTAAAGATCAAATTAACTCGAGGTCAACTGTATATTATTAACTTCTGAGGGGAATTAGGCGCACAAGATTTTTTTAGGGGTGTCATTGTAAAGCCTGAATCCTTTCCTTCCACCTCTAAATTAAAAGTTACTTTGCCCTTGTGTGTTACATGAAATACTAATAGGACACACTGACTGCAACAAAACAGTTCAATCAATATAAATATTTTTGCAAAGTACTGTAGTTGATGTAACTGAATTGGTATACTCCATCAATAATGTTGTTTTGTGAGGCCTTCACTTCAGAATTGCGAAGGAAAGATCGAAGCAAAGAGTGATTTTCTGCATAGGTACGTAAGTATTCAAAGGGGTGTCGCAGTTGAATTTTCTTTTCAAAATCTTTGACTCATCTTTCTAGGCTGGCACCTAAAATCAGAACCTCACTGCTGCTGATACAGGCGTGTCTGAAGGGCAGAGCAATGTACAAACCCTCACGCATCTGCATAACAATCAATCCCAATGAAGGTTTGCATGTGGGTGTGAAAAAGACCTCTTACAGCAGGTCTTGTTCTTCTAATCAGCTCGCCATGTATTCAAAACTACATTTAAATCACCATTTGAAATAAAATTAGTAGATTAGTCACTACTTATTGTTATCTGAAAAAAAAACATTTTTTTAACATGAAGAGGCTGATCGTCAAATAATATATTGATGGAGGGCCAGTGCTAACTCAATACTGGAAAATGCACCGTCTCCAGTCACCACAAATCTAGAGATTAGAAACTGTGGCACAACAGGGATTAGTAAACCCAGACATCCTGACAGGGATTCTCAGCATGATGTCAAACAAATCTAGAACCACAATACCTAGCTTTCACTGTGTTCTTTTGCTTCTGTGATGGATATCCATCCGCTACCAGACCAGAATCAGATCCATTGGTGGGTGGTCTGTCGCCATCTCTCTCTGCCGCTCAACCTCATGATCTGGCTGGTTTGCATATTTATAGGGCAGTACTGTTTGTTGTTAGAGACCCGCTGTTTGAGTGTATGAATTAACTTGAGTTCACCAGTTGCTATGGTCACAGATATGGTTGTTTTATTTGGACCCATTCAAACTTGCAGTCACACCAACCAACTCAAACCAACCCTCCCTCCATCTTAGCCTTAGGTTTTGATTTTCTCTTTATTACAACTATAAGAAAAAGACATATGTGACCATGCATCAGCACTCCGTGAGACAAATGGAACAACGACATGATGCTCAGTCATGTGGCTCTGGGTTTTGGAGGTGAGGAATCCTGTGACAGTTGTTCTGTTGGATGGTAACATGAAGGGAGAGGCCAAGAAACCAAGGAAGGGTTTCAATTGCAGAAAATATTTGTGGTTATGATGAATAAATACACAAAAGTAAAAGTCAGAGGGAGTGTTGAAAAGCTTATAAACAGCCATCAGCTCAATGTGAACGTCCAGACTGACATGAGGTGCAAACTGGATTTGGGTTAATTCATTCCTTAAACCAAAATTAGCACCTTATTGAATTTTCCTTGAACTTTCTAATACTTTGTTACCACAAACCCTAATATGCAGATTCTCTCTGGGTATTCTAGCTTTCTTCCAGTCCCAAAGCACAAAGGCACGGTTAATCGGTGTCTCTAAATTGTCTGTAGGCAACAATAAAACCAAAATGGACATTACATTATATATGTAATTTTGAATTTGTAGTTTTGCCTGTTTGTTTTGCATTTTTAAAGAGACCAGATTTGTATTCTTCCCCCTTCATTGTAAGCTCTTCTGCTGTGGTTGTAGAAGTTCATTTATTTCTACTGAGTTTAAATGATCACAGCTGTATTAAACAGTGTAGTAGGAGCTGCACTGACAAAGTCAATCACAGGTGTGAAATAAACAAATGTGTTAAGAAAAATTAAGAAACACAATCATGTCAGTTTTAAGCATGTTGAAATGTTTGGTTTGACTGTTAAGTTATTTTTAGTTTAAAAAAAACATTGCAACAAAAATAAAATGTTACTCCAAAACATACTAAAGTATTTTAATTTTATCCCTCACAACTCTGAACCATCATCAGGTATTTGATCCTGAAAAAAACTGCATAACTCTTGATAACAATAACACGTTCAAAGGACACTAAAATGTTTCTTGGCACTTTATACGGAAAGATAAACAACTTGACCAAATATGGATTTTGCATATAAATTGGGATGAGTGACTAATAAAAACACAAGTTGAAAATATTAGAGCATAGAACCAGCAGAAGGAAGTCTACTAAATGTACAAAACAGTACTCGAGGATTTGTCCTCAGTGTTTACCATCTTGGAAAAGATTCGTCAAAATTTGAACACGTGAGGCATTAAGTTAAAGTCGGTTTGTGTTGGCACTCCCAGACTTAAAGTTTCAAGCCAGTTCCTAAACAATTCTCTGCTCCGTCACTCCCTTTGACTCATAGATTTCCTTCATGGGGATAGTCTGAGACTTATTGTGTCTGCGATTGCTTTTGAATGTGACATATTGCATCAAGCTAATTTCATATTGCACTAATTTATCGCTTCGTTAGGTAACACCTGTTACTACTAGACAGCATTTGGTTCTGAATTCACACAATGGCATCACTTACTTGGTATTGGTTCATCAGTTGCACATCAATGATAAAAATCTCCAGGTCCACCCCATCTCCAAAGTGCTACCGTGGATTTGCCACTGTTGTGGAGGCCATTGATGTACCATTGGAAAAAAAATTATGACAGGATGACCAATCGTGGGAAAAGAAGACATCAGAAAATGGAAAAAAAAAAAAGGGCCATAAGGCAAATTAAACAGTCAGCAACAATTATTAGAAAGGCTGTGAGGTATAAATGATGAGTTGGTACTAAAAGACTAAGGAGTGATACAAAAATATTCTCCACAACATTTAAAAAAAACACCAGTACTAACCATTCATCCAAGGCAGGGTAAAACCACAGATTTATGCAGTTAACACCAAATTCTGCTCCAATCATTTAAATGTCAATGATGATATTAAAACTAATCAGACCAGGCATCTATTTTTACAATCTTTTCGGGTCTAATCAACCCACCAAAAAAAAAAAAAAAAGTTTACCAAGTTTGATGTCACTCAAAGTCCCCTTTCTTCCTCTTTCTGATTGTTCTTTTTGAGTTGACTTTACCAGCTGTCTAGATGCATTAGGTTGATGCCTTGTGATTTGCTCTTTGTGTTGCCAGTGAAGTGAAGAGTTGTACCTAACAAAGTCACAAATGAGTTCACTGTCTGAACTGTAAATGTGGACACATGGGGAAAATTGGCCAGATCAGTTTATTACAGACGGGGCTGTGTGCCACTAAATAGCTCAACCACAAATAAGATCTTTCTTTTATTTCATGCATTTGTTTTTTTTATCATCTCAACTCATCACCTCTTTCAGTTGGTCACACACACTTAAGAGGATAAGCATTTTAATTTCTGATCTCATTGTGGCAATTGATTTGGAAACGTTAGCTCTTATTACCCATTTTTTTCTTGGGTCCCGACATACAATAAGACAATACATAAGAGTTGTGCTGATCCAGAGCCTGTAGACGGAAAATATGAAAGCAGTTTATGTTTTACTTTTGACCTGTGTTTAGAGTTAGATTGGAAGTAACCTGATAAATCTTGATAACACGTGGGACAAAAACAGAGGAAGTCCAGACTACAGTAAGGAACTTTGGCCCAAAAGGCACCAGGAACAATGATCAACTTAGAACAATGTTGTTGGGTGCCTTTGGCGACGAGCATTTCAGTAATCAATCAGTAAGAATAAGATAAATACCCTCTAAAATCTGCTATTAAGCATCACCATTGTCACTGTGTACTGTTGACATGTGGTACAGCCTGGATAAGGGTTAATTTGTTTCTTTAACTTAAGTTAGTACCTCAGTGAAAT
Organism: Orestias chungarensis; assembly: GCA_032876305.1. NCBI lineage: Eukaryota > Metazoa > Chordata > Actinopteri > Cyprinodontiformes > Cyprinodontidae > Orestias > Orestias chungarensis. Next base: position 58,359 of record JAVLVB010000087.1, on the reverse strand, counting down.
TTCCCTGAACCTTCTAACATTTTACCAAAAACCTTAATGTGCAGTTTCTCTGTGTACTCTGACTTTCTTCCACAGTCCTAAAGCACAAAGGCAAGGGTAATTGGTCTCTCTAAAGTGTATACAGGCATAAATCTTTGTAATAGGTTGATAATAGGCATCAGCCCCCATGAAACCCTAGAAGGATAAGTGGGTATAAACAGGTAATGGATGTATTTAACCTTAACCTCAATGCAATTTCATGTAATAATCTACTACACTGAACTGGACGGAATAGACAGAATTTTGCCAATTTTGACTGGGGGTTTTCTAACACATGAAAATTGATTTAAAGCATTCTTCCGTAGATCTGGCTTTGTGTTTGGTATCCTTGCTTTGCTTGAAGGTGAACCTCAGCCAAAGTGTTAAGTCTTTAAAAAAAGGTTTTACTTTCAGGATTGTCCTGCATGTAAACTCTGACACTGCCAAAAATAAAAAACACAATACTTTTCTCAACTGATCAGACCCCCTTTTAACTTGTTATGACTTCCTGTCAGTAACATATTTTTGTTTGTGTTTGAAACTCCATAAGGCCAAATTTGTGTTGTACACAAACAGATCTTTGTAGTCCTTCAAAGTTACCATGACATTTTTTGGTTGTTCTTCTCAAAACTAAAGAAAAATAATTCTATATGTGACATGACAAAATGTGAAGTAGTTTAAGGAGTATGAATGCACTGAGATCAAAGAGTACATTCGACAAATACATGGGTTTTATTACTTATGATTATCATTTAATCACAAACCAATTTGCTAAGTTGTCGTATTTATAGAAATGTTATACAAAATTTAATTAAAGATAAAAAAATAAGCAACTACTGTTTTCAAATTCTTCCTCCATCCTCTAGTGTTGCTAACTATTACCTACTGAAACTTAGTTATGAACGATCAACTTAGCTACCAAAGTAACAGAAATGTCATGTAAAAAACAAGTGCATCTAAATGACTCACTGAAAGACTTAGCTTCATTTCCTGAGAGAACTTTGACTGAAGCAGGCTATCACTTTGAAACGGCTTACTAGGAAGTGCGGTTGATGAAGGAGAAGAAAACATGTGTTGCTGATATTATGTTCACTTGTTTAGTCAGTTTTAAGCCACGGCCCCATCGTCACTGGGCCACATCTGATCCTAATGAGCTCCGCAGCTATTCTCAGAAGAGGTAACACCACAAACTTAATGATAATTTTCAAAAGGTAGTTTGATTTTGGAGACGATTGGAGTGGGTTTTGGCTCTACTCGTGCACGAGTGTTGCTGCTAAAAAAAACCTTTAAGAGTATTCCTAAAACCTGCATATATTTTTTTAGATTTAACTTTAATGTCTACTGCAGTAGCTTTGCACATTTATGTAGGCCACATTTCATGTGCCTCTGGGATAATAGTTTATAATTAACCTTCATTTTTTTACCAGTTATTGAGCATTTTCTCTCAGTCAAATATGTAAAGAAAGCATTTTTTACTAAATTGCATCTAAAACTTAAGTCGGAGAGAAGCAACGATAAACCATGACTTTTAACTGCATCAACTGAAGAGCAGTAATCATAAATAAATTTAAAAAATATGGACTTGTTTTCCGGTTTTCCACAAACATCCTTGTATCAGGTTTAAAAGTAGCTTCTCTGTCTCATTGACCTATATATTTTATTAAATAGTTGCAGTAGACTTATTGTTATAACAGACCTTGCCCTGGCTGATCTGTGACATGAACGGCATTTGTCTGAGGCAGCGTGCTGCCAATGTCAAGATGTTTGGCCAAGATGGATGTTGGACAAAGCGAAAGGAAGAGGCAGTGACAGTCGTTCGGTTGCACAAGCCGGGGGCATTTGTGCAGTACAAGCCTGAGCCACTATGATCACAGAGCATGCAGATGATAAGTCTATAAATAGAAAGAATGGGAGAAGGAGGGACAAAGGCTATTTCCTTTTTAAAATAATGTGAAAGAATAGGTAGTACTGGAATGCATAGGGAATAAAAAGTGCTTGAATGAGAAATGACTTAAATAGCATAAAATTATGGATTTAGTAAAATTATTCACACCCCTTTTTTTTTTATTCCTGTTTTGTTTTATTGGACTTTCTGAGATATGAGAGGAGTTTTGTGACTGCCTTAGATACCCAGTTGGATTTTGACTTAACTAATCTATTATAATAGAAATATTTTTAATAGGTTTTGATTTAGGCCATTCTATTGTAGTTGTGGCATCTTTATATAGCTGCTGTCCTGCTGCATGGTGAAAGTACACCCTTTGGGCTTACAGTGAAAACGACAATCCACTCCCACCCACTCTGACCAGCTTCTTTGTGATGATCTGTTCAAGAGGACGATTTGTACCCGACGGAAGCTGTGGCTCTCTGCAATTGCTCCAAAGCTAGCATGGGCCTGTTGGCTGTTTCAAATGGTACACTGCAAAAAAAAGGGGGTCTTCAAACAAGATAAAAACACTACAACTAAGGGAAAAAGTACTCAAAACAAGTGAAAAAAATCTGTCCATGCAGCAAGATAATTTCACTTGGTAAGATTTCTTAAATTAAGATTGTTGGATCTCTTGTTTCTAGATTTACACAGTCCCTAGTGTTGGATAAATGAGCAGGAGTTTTCCAGGTGACCCAGCCACTGCCTTAATTTCACTTTGAGGAGGAGTATTTGTTTAAGACTACAACCTTAGATCTACTGAACAATTTAAGGAAACAGTAATAAACTTGTGGAATACAAAATTATAATGCAATAGTAACAGCAAGATAAATTGACATGAAAAAATATTGCACTACTTGGCAAGTCAATTCAGCAACTTCTCAACCGACAACTGACATTAAACTACTTGTCAATGAAGGATTTCCAATCAGCCATTGCTTGCTTGTATGCACTAGTGGCATCTTTATCATGAACGGTGTCGCCAATCACCTCCGTTTGAATTACAGAGAGCAGGGTTGCCACACATTTGGGGTATGTTAAGTGCAATGTATAATAGTACGCTATCAACACCAACATCCCTTCTGAAAAATCTTCCTGCTTGAGGGTGGTCACAGGTTCGTTACCCACAGCCACGATGGTGGTTGAGCCATCAAAGAGCAGAACTGGGGAGCAGAGAGGACGCTTCTGCAGGTAGAGAACAGGATCTTCGTTTGAGTGGAACAGAAAAAAAGAATGTGCAGAGAGAGAAGAAACAAATGTTAAGCATCATGCAACCATTGGCTTTAGTCCCCAAATGAAATTCCTGTATAAAAACAGTACAATAGGGGAGGGAGGAATGTATTACGTATGAATCCTACAACTTTTACGTTTATGTCTTCCTGTATTTCATCATAATTATTACAACGATTATGGCCCAGAGTCGGCAATTTTTGCGCATCTCAGCACTTTTCCAAGTGTCAAAATCAGCTGACGTCACTGGGTAACAGACAGTCTGTCCGTTGGCATTGACAGCAGTCTATTACAGAACACTATATCTGTTATTCAGAAAAAAACGTGCGAACGTTGGGGAGCCCCAATCAAGTGAACGGCACATTCTACAGAATAACATTTAGCCATGTAATAAACTGTAAGAATGTAGTATAGAATAATACCTGAAAAGCTGACGCAAAGTTGTAGAATTTTGTCGTTTTGTTAATGAATCAATTTGCATAAATCTGGGAATATATATTTACTTACCTTCAGGATATGAATAAGTGCCTCACTGCAAGCAAGCTTCTTTGGTGGTAAAACAGGTGAGGGGAAGAGAGGTGGCAGTGCATTGAAGAGGGCCAGTGTGAAATCCACTAAAGAATAGAAAGATGAGCAGAAGGGTCAGAATGCTGTAAAAATATCCATACATGTACACAGGGCTCTAAATTAACATGAACACAACGGCTAAATGCTGGTGAAATTTCTGTTTGGTTGACAGAAAGTCTAGTCTGGTGATGGAAAAGGGTTAATTTAGGTGAGGAAGACTTGGATGCCAGTGGGGATGCTTTGATGCCACTCCTTGCCTTCCTTGGCAGAGGGGGAGCTGGTGTTTTGGAAATAATGAAAAAAACATATACACACCAATACAATTATTAAAATGACGACAACCAAAATCAGGCATAGATTAAGTACAGTGCATGTTTAGTCATGAACTTTGGTTCAACAAATACAACAAAAATACAAAAACATTTGTTTCATGACATGACTAGTCATTGTCAGTTTTGCACACCTGCACTGGAGTTTTTCTCACCGAGGTCATCCCTGCTCTCGAGAATTACGGTATCAGACGAACTGCTCGTGTCTGTCAAATCCATGTCCATCTCTTGGTTGTCTGCACTGAAGAGAGTCTTTGAGGCTCCTCTCAAGAACGGAGCCCTGCCTCTTTCTTGGTGATCTCATATTCTGGAGTCGCTTGAACATTTTGGTGTAGACGGTCAGCTGTGGAGAAGAATCCTAGGTAAGTCATCCGTCTAGTTTTTAACCTGTACGTAGTTTTGGTTTAGTAGAAAAGAGCAACTTCATTTGCCCAACACAAAAAGTTCTCGCAATATACTGCACATTGTAAGAAAAAGAAACAGCAATCCACAAAGTTAACAGTTATCCAAGGTGTGAAATGCCCATATAAGAGGATTTGTAGTAGACAGCATGGATTCCAGTGAACTGAAAGATTGTCCACTGTTAATTTAGTGCAAGGTGCAAGAATGAGTCCTCATATGACAGAGCAGTGTGGCACAGATCAGAGAGTAGTACAGTCCAATAGCACAAGCCCTAATGCACAGTCCAGTTAGAGAGCTAGTGTAGTATTCAAACCACCCACACAGGTTTGAGGTGGGGATGGTGACACAGAAGTAGTTGAGGAGGGCATGATCATGTTTCCACTGCAAGCACTTGCATCTTGGTCCATGGTACTTTCAGCCAATTAGGATTATGCAGGATGTAAATAAAATGCATTGGGACAATTACTAACATGGCACAATTAAATGATTGTTAGCTAGATAGATAGCTAGAGAGCTATGCTATAACTTACATTTTCATTGATGAATGAAATTTCTTCCTTCTAAGGAAATTTACAGGGCCAAGAAAAAGGTCCTGCAGGTCCTCCTGGCTAAGGCCTTTCAAGGTCTGTTCATCAACACTTGCAGCTGTAGATGACAAATTAATATATTTTTGAGTAAAGCAAAGCCAAGTTACAGAAACAAGCAATATAAACAAAAGGTCATTTGTCTGTCCCTCAGAGCTCCAACACGTTTATAAATGCTTTATCTACTTGCCTGTGTTATGAAGCCTCTTAAAGGTGCACTGTGTAATATTTTTATCTATTTTATCAGTTTCTTTCCAGAACTCACGCTGCCCATTCATAAATGTTACTTTTTTCACGAATACTTACCACCAAATTCTAAGTATTCATTATGACTGGGCAAATTGCACTTTTCATACATGAAAAGAGGTTCTCCATGTCCAACATTTTACATTTCCAGAAATAGACATTTTTACCTGCAAAACCGTATGTACTTTGGTCATACTAGTAAATATGAATCTATTATTTAGTAAATATTCATGAAAAGATAAAATATGGCAATAGGCAGCACAATTTCAATGAGCAGCATAGCTGCAATACCAACTATGCCCACCATCCTACACAGTGCACCTTTAAGTGTAAATCAGTCACAGAGATGCCCCTCCCAAACAAATATCAATATTTAACTCTGGACTGAAAATATTCAGCTACCTGTATGCACCATCTTCAGTGTTGGTAAAATTACTTGATTATACAATATGTAAATCACTATTAGTGACTTACCGTCCAATACCGAACGAGTGGCTTCGTCAAAATCATCCATTCTCATCTGCTCTCATCAGACCAGGCGGAAGGCTGTAACAAAAACACATAGCCAGGACTCGTTAGCAGGGGGAAAAGTGCACACTCAACATAGGCGCCAACACGCTCTGCTGTAGCCGTATTACACAGACAGCTCGAGTCGTGATGGAACATTCCAGAATCACCGTTTGCAAGTCACATTTATTTCAAGCTTCGATCTAACAATCCATTCGGTGTGCCCCCGCTCTCTGCCATGATTGCTGTGGATTTTAGCTGTCATACACACACGTTGGCTCACACCGTGAGTGTATGCTCGGAACAGGAGGAATGAAGTTGGTTGCTCTAATCGGAAATGGATGCCTGCGGGGGTTGCCAATGCTACAATGGCCGCCAAACGACAAGACTAGCAGTGCTAGCTGCTACTCCTTTGTAGACAGCTCGAAAAAACATGCGTTTTGAGTGCTAATAACCAAAAATACACCACAGTCATGAAAATACCATGCATCTAATTAAAGAAAAAACTATACCCCATCTTGCTATTGACCCACTTCTGGACAATGGTGCGAACGTATTGGGTGGGGCTTCATCCAGCAAACAACCCTTTTTGCAAAGCTGGAAGTTGGCAGACATGCTTAGCAAGCTAACTAGTGTTTGCTCGTGCATGCAAGTGACTGGTCAAGTGAAATAGAGAAACATGAACAGCCATAGCACACCCCTCAATAAAAACATGGTTTTAGAAAAAGAAAGTTACTTTTCCTTACCTTGATTGAGCCGAAGCTCCTTCCCATTAACGTGTCTAATCGTCTTCGTCTTCCTCCTCTTCCTCTTCCTCTTGGCGGGAGTGTAGGCGGCGTGTCTCTCATGCACGATTTGAACCCAACCTTGAAATTCTTTCTCCTTCTTCTACATAGAGTTTATTGGCGGTTGGCACGCAACTTTCGGTGCAAATTACCGCTGCCTACTGGAATGGAGTGTGGGTCAAAAAGCGTTTGTTTATAGCTTTTTTATCTTGTATGAGTATTATCCTAAATTATCTCTTCGTATCTCTTGCTTGTTTCCTGTTCCTTCCCTGTACCTCCATAAAATAAATAAATAAACCCAAAGTCCATAATTCATATCCTATTTATTAACTTTGTTTTTTGAAAAGTCTAATTAAAATCCTACTACTTTTGGTTCCTATATCTTTCTGTAACAAGTGTATTATGTTCAATGTTTCTTTGTTTCTTTTAAATTCCTCCATCATATATTTTCTCTGTAGCTCATATCCCTTACATGTTAAAATTACATGTTCTACTGTTTCTAATACTCCACAATAAATACAATTTCCAGTCTCGCTTCTTTATCTTAAATAGTGAGCTGTTCAGTCCAGTGTGTCCCAATCTCAGTCTTGTCAATAATCTTTCTTCATTTCTATATCTCCTTGTTGCTTTCATTTCTCCCACTGTGCTTTGAATATTATAAAACCAAATTCCTTTTATACTTCATTCAATTCCTTCTGCCACCTTTCCGTTAGTTTTTGTTTGACCATACTTTTTGCTTCAGATTTAGTAGCCGTTATTGTAAAGTTGATTTGTCCTGTTGTTGCTCTTTTCGCTCATTTGCTTAAAATCCAAGAAATAAAGTGTGTTTTCAGATATTTTTTTGTGTGACTCTTGAATCTAGCATGTTGAGTTTGTTATTGAATCTTAAAACAAGATTAATGTTGATGAGACTTTGGAGGAGAAACGTAAAACATCTTAATTTAAGTGTTAATTGTCTCATTTTAGGACTCCCTGCCTGTTTGAGATAGCTATGCTATAACTTACATTTTCATTGATGAATTCACAAACCAAAAAACTAAATTTTTGCTTGGTATAAGATTATACTGTCAAGATGAAGACTTAAAATAAGAAATTAATTCTTAAAACAAGAAAAAATATCTAGCACTTCTAAATGTAAGGCTTTTTTTCTTGGTAAGAACCAAATAATTTGCAGTGTAATGCTTAAATTAACTTACTCCTCCACAAATTTCACGCAAATCTATTTGTTTTGTAATTGTTCTCAGAGATGCCATTTGTTCTCTAGCAAACCCCCTGAGGCCTTTGTGAAATGCTTGCATTTATAACAAATTTAAACTGCACTTTCAGCTCCGTAAATAATAATTCGGAGTACTGGCATAAAGGAGGTTGGAGAAAATATCATTCAACAGTTTCTAGATTTTTTGTTTTTGTAAATAATATTGACTTTTAAGAATGACAGCCCTGCATACCCCAGGGTTTACAATGAGCAGTTTATCCTTCGATCAGTCCAGGTAAAACAATGCAAAACACACATGCAAATGCCAACATGAAAGTTTTTTTCTTTTTCCAGGAAATTTGGACAACAATGCAGCTGCCATTGTTTTGAAGGGGTGAGCTTTTTTCATTCCTTTGAAGCTGTTGTTGGTGAACATCCAGTTTGTGTTGCTTTTCCGAGTACTGTCTCGCTGAATAATTACAGTAAACGCAGCTGTAGAAAGCCACATCTTTCTTCTGAAATTCACTTCAGTGAGTTTTCAGAGGAAACAGAACTTCCAAAACAGAAGTGACTATGTGCTCAAGATAATAAATGCTCACATACAGTAGAGATACTTTCTGGTTTAAGACCAACGTACTTGCGAAAGGTTTGCATTGCTATTTGCTCGTGCAAGTGTTAAACGTGGGCAAACCCAAGCCTAATGGGCCTCAGTGAAGCTGTGGCTTCCTGCAATCTGACTGTAGTTGCAGTTCTGAAGTTTGAAGTTTGCATAGTACACGAGTCTCCTTGCACCAGTGTGGCAAATTTTCATGAAATAATTAATTACCTAGAAAGGACAGTTGTGACATACTCAGCATAAAGTGCAACTAAAGAAAATGTGAATCAAAGGGGTTTTACACTATGTGTGATTTCGCTCTCACTATGACTCCCTATGAGCCCAATTTCACTCTCATATTTATTTTATCTTTAAACAGCATAAAAGCAAAAAGCCAAAAATATTTAGAACTGTTAAAAAACTAAGAATTATTTCGTTAATGTGGAAAATTGCAAATGCTTTCCCTTTTATGATCTTATGATTTTATGATAACACAGTTTTCAATCGTATGATAATATGTGTGGACAAGCAGATTAGCCTAACAAGTTAGATTTTTGCACAGAAACCCACTTTATTTTGATCTTTTTCTGTGGTTTGCATCAAAAAGCTCAAGTTTTTGACAGTATGCAGATAGATTCAGAGAGGCAGAATCTTAAATAAAGCTACATTTGCAGGTGAATGAGTTTCTGCATGGCCTGAGCTTGGTGAACCAACCACCTAAAGCACCTGCATCCTGGACACTGCTGCAGAGATGCTAGATTTTGGATATTCTCTATGAAAAAAAATCTACAAAATGAAACGCTAAAAACATTTATTTTTCTGGCTACTCTAAAAGGAATTATCGTTAACAATACCTTGCAAAATTGCATCAATGCATCTTGAACTTTTTAAAATTCTGTTTTCACAACTTCATATTGTATTTGATTTCTATTTTTATTTTTAGGTAAATATAAAGTAATTCATTACTGTGAAGTTGAAGGAATGCTATACATTGACACAATTTGTAGCAGCTAAAAGTGTGTACATTTGTACTCAGCAGCCCCCTGATTCAATGCATCATAAACCCAACATTCACTACAATTACAGTCACTGTAGTTGTTTTTTCTCCTGATTTGCACATCTAACTGAAATGCTTGCAAATTCTAATTTCTAAATTACTGGATAATAATTTTAGTTCTGCCACAGAAAAATTTAGACCATTTTGAAACAGGACTTTGCTTTGATCAAAACCTTTCCACGCCGGCTCTGGTTGTTTATTATGTGTCCTGCAAGATGAAAAAACTCTCAAATCTCAAGTCTTTTGCAGATTCTGATATCTTTATCTCCGTATCGTCTTTTATTGTCAAGATCCACCCATCTTTAGGTCTTGTCTGACAAATGACAAACGTTCCCTGACAAATTATGTCAAAATTGTATATGTGAAAACATCTTAATGCCATGTATTATTTCCATTCACTTTATAGTTCTGCGCTACTTCTGGTCTTTAACAGAACAATAAATTAATAAAAGACACTACAAATACAAACATATTTCAAAATTCCATTGATCTTTGTGGTTTTTGTGTTGCAACGTCTGTGATCAGAATAGAGAAGAAAAACTCATGACAAGATAATTAATGCAAATGAAAGTATTGCATATTTATGTAGTTGTACACTACCATCTATCTTGCAGTGGCAGCGTGCAACTGTGAATTGCTCGTCATATTTTAGCTGGTTCTTCAGTTTGCACATCACTCTTCCTAAACTTGCTGACAGTAACATAACTCCAGAGCCGCACTTTAACTTACAACATACTTTGATACGCTATCTTGCTGTATGGCCCCCATGAGTATCTAATGAGTCACATATGTATCACCAAGAACATACAACACAAACAATGTTTGGGGCCCTTGGGGTCTTCATAAATTATGCTGAGAGTCACTTCCTCATTGTGATGTGTCTGTGTTCGTTCTTCCAAATGCAGTCCAACAAACATCTGTCTGCCAGCGTTAGAAACTTCGTGCCACATTTGCAAATATCTTATGAAAGATATTCATAACTCTTTCATTTCTGCAAAGACTGGAAGACTTTTTTTCATGCTTACTATGTGAATGTAACTGAATTTTTCATTATCAATTAGAAGTTTAAGAACTGATAATTGTCATATGCATCAACAAGTTGATTCAACTCAGCAAAATAAGAAAAATAGCTTTCATTTGTGGGGGTTTTCCACAGTTTTATCACTAATAAAGTAACACATGTATAAATCATGAAACTAAGATGTAACTTAAAATGTCTCAGACTGTTTGCCTTTTCTGTCTTGTTTCCGTCTAATTCAAATCAATGTTATTGCACATTTGACCTTTGGGATACATCAGGGTGTAAAACTATTTTCTTTTCGAGCACTAACAACGTCAGGAAATGTCTTTAAAGGGCCAGTTGTGGTATTATAAGTACTTATATAAAGGTTTTTGATATTGAACATCTATTCACATTGAATTTGTGATGATATAAAGTATAAAAAAGAAAAATCCTTCTAAGGATTTATTTATGGGCATATTTCCCTTGAATAACTGAACAGATTTAGAATATGACAAATTATTCTTATAAGCTTAGGACAGATAAGTTTAAGGCAATTTAAATAGGGATGGAAAACCTAAAAACATAATTAATCTGATACTGTCATTTTTGAAAATGTAAAAAAACTATACTTTGGGCAAAAAGGAGAAGAAAAAAAAAAAGGAGAATCATAGTTTGTTTTCATGAAACAGCTTTTTAAATGCAAGTGCTGTGACTGTTTTGGTTGAACATTTATTGTAACCCTTTCTTAAGGCTTTTAGAAAGCTTTCTGTCTGCAGGTGCATAATTTTGCATTGTATAATGTAGAAAAATGCTACTTTTGATATGAGTACATGTATTCAATCCTAAAAAACAATATGCATTCTTTAATTAAATCACATGAGTCATAAATATTAATACCACATACAATGCATTTTTTTCTTTATACGTTTTTTGCCTTTGAATAAAAATGTGCCTTAATAAAGGTTTGATCTTAACTTTTCAGGTAGCTGTAATTTAAGACAGTCATTTATTTTAAGCTAACCCTTTACCAGGGGTGACAATTAATGTGCATATAAACCTTTTTTTTACACTGTATTCTGTCACGTATCTGAAAATATGAGGTAAGATTACCCACATTTAAGGAGAACTAGATGTTGCAACGGCGTTTAATCTTTACAGCTTGCTCAGCTTGGGGTTATTGGCCTTGATGAACACTTTCAGGATGACTTGTACAGGAAATAAAGACACAAAACCATCCCTGTGATTGAATAATTGCTTGCATGCCGCACACTAATATGTATTAGAAATTACTAATGTATATAATACAGCTTTCTTGACTAAATTAACGCCGTTTGTTCCAACAACAACAAAAACAACACATAATTCAAGAAGTTATCTCACTTTCGGAAAACAAAACAAAATCCAAGTTCAACTAAATGAACACACCAGTCTTCTCCCTCGCCAGCCAATCAGACGTCTCCACCCATAGAGGAAAGCCAATCGGCATTGAAAAAGGAGGGCACTAACGGCTGTTGCTAGGGCATGTCGCCAATGACTTCAGCCGGTCAAGCCAATGGCGTCGCACGGAGGAGCTTCATTGGTGTAGACGCCGCTCGGGGAGCTTTTCTGATTGGACAGAGGTGCAATCAGTTGGTTTCCTGAGTTGAGGTGCTGCTGTTACTGTAGTTTGGAGTCGTCTGGACTCACAAGTGAACGTAGCAGCGTTTGGGGCTCCGCTAAAGAGTAGTTTAAAAAAAATATATACATATTATTATTTTTCATCCTTGTTCCATTATTTTATGAATTGTACATTTGTATAGATATATATATATATTTTATTTTTATTAAAAACAGCAAGAACCGGAGAAGATGGAACTGAATTCTCTTTTAATTTTGCTGGAAGCTGCAGAATATTTGGAGAGACGAGACAGAGGTATTTAAAGCTGTAGTGACAGGCTTTTTTTTAATTTGACATTTTGTTTTTATTTGTTTATTTGAAAGGGAGTTTTTGCGATGGAGTGAAACTAGGCTCGATGCTGCTGGCTTTTAAACACATACGCTGCAGGTATGATGTCACTATGTTTCTCAATGGGACACACAGACGAGGCGATGGGTACAAAGTGGACCCAGAAACAAGAGCAATGATGTAACAGATCTGTGGTTGTTGATTTTGGTGTTTGTTTTAAAGAGAAATGTATGTGGTTAATATGGGTTTTTAACGCATATAAACAGGTTTCAGTTGCACCAAAAACATGGGGTTATTTTTCCACTCTGTACCTCATAATAATAACAACAATAATCCACATTTGCACTACAGTAATAGATTATCTCCTGAAAGTATTCGGCAATCTACTTCCACGCTATGAGCTGACATTAATATAACCTTTTATAGGTGTGTATTTATGTTTTTTGTTTATGTTTGTGTCCACAGAGGCAGAACACGGTTATGCGTCTGTTTTACCTTTCAGCAGCGACTTTTCCAGAAAGAAAACGAAAGCCACGCCGATTTCCAGAAAAGCTCAGAACAACAGGTAAATATGCACAGTTACTGCATGTGTCTCGCGTTCATCTGGACGCGTCGCGTTGCTGTACACGGTACTGGACAGGCAGGAGTCCTCCTGGTGTGCGTGCACGCCTGTGCGACTGGGCTGGGCCGGGATCGGTGTGTTTTGGTCTCTCCCAATCAACAGTGCCACGCGTACACTGTCAACTCTGCTGCCTCTGCCTGTTTCTCTTCTGTTGCCCTCCCCACGCTGAGAGAGAGAGAGAGAGAGAGAGAGAGAGAGAGAGAGAGAGAGAGAAAAAAAACAACAACAAAAAACACATGCACGCCTTTAACCTTTCGTTTTCTGCAGCACGTCTAGCACAGCCTGCAATACTTTCGACAGAGTTCAAATGTTGTCTTTTTATGTGGCGAGAGTTTCTTTTTGTTCTGTTGTCGTCTGGCTGCAAAATGAAAGTCCTGCAAAAAAAAACAAGAGAGTGACAAGAGAGTCACATTTCAGGAACTGCAGTCCTGCACTTTCTTCCCACACTGATGTGCACACAGAGAGGACAGGAAGAGCTGATTATTGTCCCCCCCCCCTCATTTATTTATTTACTTTAAAAGTCAGTGTTTTTTAAATGTATTTTGTTTGTCAGATCTGTCCTCAGCCGGCCTCTCCTACTTATAATACAACTCCCCCACACGCATACATAAACGCAGGTTTCAGTTTTGGTTCGGTTTTTACTTAATGATTTCCAAGCCGCTAGATGAATGACTAAAGGTCGATATTGAGTCCTGTCTCAGAATAGCACTGGGTTCAGCACTTCATGGCCCCCCCGAAGCATTGCACTTTCAGGTCTTCCTATGAATATTTCATGCCCATGTGTGTTACCTATTGGTATATTTCTTCTGATGACTACCTGGTGGTAAATAATAATTATTGGAGACATACAACGTCGTTTCTATCAATCCTGGAAAAAGACGTTACATTTTTTAAATATTAAGTAAAAAATACAGGAATTTCTAACAGATTATTAAATAGCACCATATGTTATGTGGTTCTCCTGACATTTAGACATTTGGAACTATGTTCGAATCCAGGCTCCGGCAATAATATACACCAACAGAATGCAACAGCACGACCCTTTGCGCCAATGCCTACTTTGTACCGTAAGTCGCGTTGCATAAAAGCGTCTGCTATATACATAAACAATAAATGTACTACATGACATTGTGGCAAATGAATCAGAACATCATAGTTATTAAATTACATGGCGTATGCAGTTGCAGGTGGGTAATGTTTCCAAATCTTGGTTTAGATATTGAAAACAAGCTCATAAGCAGTTAATATCTTAAGTGCGGTGGATAACGCTCCTGCCATCGTCGTTTTGGTTTAAATCGAGATTTACTTGGCCTACTTCCCCGAGCTAAACGCTTTGTTTGAGTGGGGCCAAAGACAGTCTTCTAATGCCCCGGAAACCGATCGAGTCTGAACCACGTCATAGCAGGTTTTACAAACGCCGCTCGTACAAAACTTTAAACCGTCTCCGCATTTGCATTGGGTAGTTATTTACAGAGGAGCCTACGATTATTTACACAGGAAATGGATCGATTATAGTGTTCCAGTGGGAAATTCATACTGAGACAGGAACATGTTGAGTTTTTCGAGGGAACGTAGATACCTAATACAAACGCAAGGCACTTGTATATTCCTTGAAATAATCATTGCTGCTACGTAGTAACTACAGTTGGAAATCCTCTCACTGGTTTCATTTTGACACAGGACGGTCACCGGTGGCAGCCAACCCCACTTTTTAGTGTTCAGATGATCATACATGATTTGTTGCCCGGTAAATAATCATCCAGAGTAAAAGCAACAACCGTTTAAAAGTTGGCAGCTTTTGTATAAGTTACGTTTTTGACGTAATCTCAGTTGGAAAAAGGCCTGGGCGCTCCAGGGTCAGGTTTTAGCCTTTAGGTTCATCGTATGTACTTAAATAATGAAGTAACATTAGTTGTTTTACTACAGCCAAGATTTAGAAGTTTGCTGTAAAAATCTAAAAATATCTATATTATACGGTAATAAACTAATCTTAACATATCACAAACTTATCTATTTGAAATATAACGTGAGTAATTGAATAATAATTGCTTCTGGCTCATGTTGTTAAAAATAGAGTTGCCACACTACGTTGACCTAGCATTCATTTGTTTTTAAAAATCTATTAAATCAGTTGGAGACACACCTTTACTATGAAACTAATCTGGTATCTTTATGTAACACCACGCTTTTTTTGTTTTTTTTTACGGTTATTTGATCCATGTGTAGTACTGGATACGCGTGGTGACTAACCTCACCATCAGTCTGGATGAATAAGTTGTTTGCCAACTTAAGAAACTTGCTCGGCTTGATATTTCTGGTCGTAAAAATTAACACATTAAAAGTTAAATTCGTTTGTTTTTTGAAAAAAAAAAAAATGCTGATTTGTTGCATAGTCGGTATTTAACCCACGAGGCGTGCCATCAGTTGGGGTGAAGCTAAAGGCTAAACTTTGGTTTTAGGTGGGCGCAGTTTCGCAAAATCAAAAGTGACACTTCAAGTTCGTCCTGAAGATCATCCAATTCCTGCCACATTCTGTTGTTCTTACGAGGAAATCCGTCTTTCAATCAACCAGTGAAAAATGAAAGCAGGTGCGGATGCGCCTGCCGGGTGTGGCGTCCAGCACACCTACCTGTGGAACAAACCCACGCCCACAAGGTACGAGGTGGGCCTTCCTGTTACTGCCACACATGTAGGCATGGAAGAGTTCTAGTTTGACTTGCAAGAAGACTAATAATAAGTAGATTTTAAGATAAAATAAAAATGTTGGTAAAAAAAAAAAAAGGCGCAGACATGTATTTTGTATTGACAGAAGTAATACTGGTAGAGTTTTTCCTAAAATATTGCTGTGTTTCGGTTTAGCTTGGTGTCTCTTTTAACTGAGTCACCTCGATAACATACACAAATATAAATAGCCACATGAAAAAAAGAGCTTTATTTGCAACCTTGAATTCTTTCCTGTGAGTTGGGATCAGAGGATGGACCTTTGGCTGTGCTACTTCCTACAAAAAAACTGATATAGAGCATCATTAGTTTTGCATGCCAGACGCTGGGCTTTTACATAACATATAAAGAGAGTGTGTGTCAAACTGTGACTGCGAGCATTCCCCTTCCTCCCCGTGGTTTCCTGGTTGTGTCCTGTGCTTTGACTGGGACGTTTCCCATCTTTCCCGAGCACAACTTCCTTCCAAAGCTCTTTGCCCGCTGCCTTCTTGGATGTGCAGCGGTGGTCCTCCTGGGATGACATTGTGCAGACGGGTCAGCCTCGACCCTTGTGGCGCGCGAGGCAGCGTTGTCGCGGCACAGCTGTGGAAACCACTGCTTTTGTGA
>JAVLVB010000087.1:26522-41920 GCA_032876305.1 Orestias chungarensis | reverse complement strand
GGGGGGGGGGCATTCCTCGGAATAGCTCGCACGCAGAGGATTTCTGCAGCGTCTGAAGGCTCCAGACGTCTGAGGAGGGTTTTTTTTATTTATTCCACGTCCTCACTGCTTATCCTCCACGGTGCAGAAGCTACAGCAGTGCATGCAGGAGTGCACGCTGTGTTACAGATGACTCATTGCCTTAAGGATCAGCTGTGCTTTCCCTGCTTTTTTGTTTTTGTATTTTTTGTGGCAATCCTTAAATAACAAAAATAAATTTTAAATGTGAAAGCTCAGCTTGCAGAGTTATAAGTAAACGTTTGTAACTTATGCGTTGTTGTTTTTTTTCTGCCCGTGTAGCTGGTTTGAAACTTCTCCAGCTTAGCTGAATTGCTTTGGCTACGTAAAGCAGTAGCAGAAAAAAAAATTGGGGTACATTTGCAAGTCAGCAGGGGCGTGACCCTCTTCTGCAGCTGGACAAGTCTTCTTGTAAAAGCCAAACAGTTTCCACTTCAGCTTAAAGGCACACAGAACTGCTTTACACGTGGTATACGCTGTTTATCGCGTGTCTCACTTTATGGCACACCTATTTACCTTTCAAAAACTTAACTGTACATTATCTACTTTGTATGGATTTCTGTTCCTGGCCAGATGTATAGCGTTTTTCCATGCAGGATTTGTTGTTATGCCTGAAAGCCGCCAATAAGAGACAAAGTAGAACATCTTGTCTGCTATGTTGTAGTGAATTCACTTTTTTATGATGGAACCATGGATTGCCTTGTTTTTGTCTCCAAGTCTGTATATAATATATATATAAACAAATAATGTAAATTATGATAATTACCAAACTTTGTTTAGACACTGAATAGTTGTTTATTTCTCTTTGTAGTGAAGTAATTTGATAGAATAACATAAATAATCACAGAAATCCCAAAGCTTATATAATTTATTAATAAACTTATATCTTGTCTTGATATTTTATATAAAACCCTATTTCTGTTGGTTTAGGTTTTGTTTCCAGTTTAGAGCTTGTAAATTATAATTTATTGGGCTTATATAACCACATTTAATTACAGTCAATTATTGAAAATTGTTTGTATGGTATGAAACATGGGATGTTTGGTGGTTCCAATGTGGATTTAGAAAGAACGAGATCCGTCTAAGTATGTGTGACGTAACATTCCTCTGAGTCGTCATCATTTCTGTAAATCAGAGTTTAGAAAATCACATTAAGGGAGAGGGAACTTATGTTGTGTTTACCAAAACCAAAAACCTTTGAAAGCATTGTTTTATCAAAATAAATTCCCCATTATTTATTTATTTATTTATTCTTTTTTTTTTTACTTAGACATAAATGTTTTTTTCCAAAGCGCTTTGTGTGATGTTTCCCTAATAGGGGATTTGGTATTGTCAACATTTATCAAAGTGAAAGAGGTCTTAAGACGCTTAGAGGCAAGCCTGAGTTCCTTTGTGAGGAGCCTGAGCAGAACAGCTTATTACACACCTTTCTCCAGGGGTTATCTGTGTCGGCTGAACCCTCCCATATAGGTTCACAATGGTCTTGAATTTCCACCATCTGTACAGAATGTTCCTCGCCAAGGGATTTGTGTAACACAAACCTCTCATTAACCTTTAACCTTTCGGCCCCGATGATCACCAACAGCGCCGGGAAGCTCAGACCTCTGAATCGATCTGTGGTTTCTTAAAATAAATGTTGGGTCAACAATTTTACTAATGTTTTTCATCTCGATAAAATATGAATCCTTTTAATGACCTTTTTAAACATTAGTATAAGATGAAGAATCTGATATTAAAGTCTTTGAGAAAGCAACCTTTGGACATGCCTGTGCTCGTTTTGCTCTTTATTTTGTCAAATCCCAGTCAACATAATACACATTTATTCAGCTTTTGAGTCTTTCTGTTGCATTTTTGTATCAACATTTCACCGGTTTTTGTAACCTCATTCTGATCTTTTTGCATCATTTGATCTGTTCCTGGTGTGTCATGGTTTAAATCTGTTGCAAATTCAGATCAAAGGCTTGTTTTGCACCTTATTAATAAACCATATTAACAGAGTATTATGAGTTTTTTCCACCTGACACTCGTTTCTTCTTTTTTTTTTTCAGATCGTCACACAACGAGCTTGAGAAACACAGGTAAGCTGATATCTGACGCTTTGCAACCTTATGCACTTTTCTTATGTCTGTAGTGAATAAAAAATGTATCCTATTTATATTATTGGGTCTGAAATCAGATAAAAAAATGATTTCAAAAAGACCTATTAGATCTTTCTCCCTTTCACAGCTGCAATCCGCAGGCAGATGTGTGTGTGTGTGTGTGTGTGTGTGTGTGTGTGTGTGTTTGTGTGTGTGTGTGCGTGTGTGTGGTCTGTGTGGTCTGTCTGTGTGTGTGTGTATGTGTGTGGTGTGTGTGTGTGTGTGTGTGTGATAATCCTGGCCAGAATAACACTGTGAATGGAGGCGGGGGAGAATCTGGACCCTTTTTTTTTTTTTTTGTCATTTATCCAGACTTAGAAGTCCACAGATGGCACGCACACTTTCTGATCCACGTTTTTCCCAGCATTCAACACTCTCAAACAGAAAATAGTTCTTTTTCTTCAGCTTATTTTTGGGAATGACTCTCACGACCCGCAGTGTGGGCACGAGAGGCGCAGATGACTGTTTTGCCTCAGTCTTCCCAGGAAACCAACTCCTTCTAGTACGAAAGTCCAAATGGGGTTCTTCTTTACTGCCTTATACTACTGCCTTTAAAAAAAATATCCAGACATTTTGCGACTAAAAACCTTAAAGGTTGAGAGAAAAAACACCAATATGTGAAGTTGCGAAAGCAAAAGGAGACACTTAATATTTTAAGTGACAGTTCCCCTTAATTAAAATTTTCCACCTTTTTCTCTCAGATTTAGTCAAGCTCACTAAGATTGGATGGAGAGTATCTTTGAACATTAGTTTTTATGTCTTCCCAGTGATTCCATAATGGGATTTAGGTGTTTACTTTGACTAGGCCATTCTAACAATTGAAGAAGCTTTGATCTAAACTGCTCCAGAGCAGCTCTGACTGTATGTTTAGGTTTGTTTTTCCTGTTGCCTTTCTTCTAATATCACCCTGTATATAGTTTCATGCACGGTTCAAGTCGACTCAGACCATCTCAGAGAACCGAATTACGATGCTGCCATCGCCAAGATTGAAGGCGATGACTGTGTGGGCTTTGAGTGTAACGTGCTGACGTTTGCTGTGTCACCTCCTTAGATTTTAAAGCAGATTAGTCGTGCAGACACTGGTCTTCTTCTTGCACTCAGATTTGTGGACTCTAAAAGTTGTCCTGTCAACAGAAATGCAACTGGCATAAATAGTTTTACGAGGCTGATAAGAAAATAAAAAAAAGGTTTTTAGCTCAGAATTTCCAGTAAAACGCAACTGGCCTTTCCTTGTGGCTTTTAGGAAACAGCTGATGTGTCTGGCAGCATGTGAGCCGAGGCTAAACTGGGCGTGTTCGATACTGACACACACACCGTTCACCAGTCACACGTCTGGCAGTGAGTAATAGGGAACGACTGGCGTGTGTAGCGTCGAGTGAAACAAGTAAGGGCATATTCCTCCACGACCCGTGAGACGCAGACTTAGAACTTGGATGATTACGCTGCGCAGGGTGTTGAGACACGCAGAGGGTTTCCTCATGTCTAATGACGGGCGCGGTCGGTCGTTACCAACGAAGTGATGACCAGTCAAAATTGACAAATGCACGCGTCAGTAAACGCTTCCATAACAAGTGTTCACACTTCCCTTATCATGAGGGTTTTTTTTTTCTTTCAAAAGAATCTGAATAGGTACGACCCTATTTGGTAAACACCTGAGTCTCTTACATTTTATCACCATGTGACCTTTTTTGGGTCCAGTATTGTTCTAATGCTGATAAACCGTACCGTCAATCCGTCATCGTGTATTTATTTTATTTTAACATGTGACTACATGGAAATTTTCTGTCTTTCGGAAGGTAATGACTGGGTTTGTGTACTCATGGAATTTTTTTCATTTGCAACACTGTGAGTCAAGTCTAAAAAGGTGCGAGGCCAAATGTACACATCGGGAACTCGTGACGGCACATTGCTTTTACTGCTGGGTTATGTGGAAATATTGCCAACCACTGATGTAGACAGAGAAATAAGTGGCTGCCGGGATGGTCGGCTGTATTAAAGTGCAGTTTAAATATATCTTACGGGAACATAGTGCAGTTTTATAGAACAATCTAGTAACTGTTTTACCTATAGTTGTTGTGAAAATGCTGTGAATATAAAAAAAAAACCATAGATAAGAAAATTGACTTCACATCATTGCCATGTCTGATGTCTTGAAATTGGGGCTGTCTTTTTAAGAAGCTCTTACCCATAACAGGCTTTTACTGGAATACCAGAGTAAGCGCCAGAGCTCTTCCCACTAAACGTAACGCAACATTTGACGTCCACACCTAAAGCTGCATATTTTTCAGTGTAGTATTTATGGCCTATTAACATATTCTATTCTAAAGATGGAAAAAAAAAATGTAATTCTTGGTGTGCCTCTGATTCATTTTGAAACCAAGTACGCTTCTGATTCTCCGGTTCAACTAGTTTCAGACATCTCTGAAGAGACGCAAACTGGTGTAAATCCCCAGCAATCCCAGTATCATTGTCGCCATGTTCCTCTTTCGTCACGCCATCGGACGCCTCTTCAGGGAGGGGCTGCGTGCGAGCCCAGAGTAGGTGTGTTTGAGCGTGCGCAGGTGGGGACGTTTTTGGTCCGAGCACACAGGCCCGCCCAGTCGCGGCTTTTATGCTCACTAGGTCGCCGCGTTGACTGACAAGATGTTTCAATGAATTTATAGGTGAGGTGTCTTTGGACAGGCTAACGGCATTTATTTTACCTGGTTTTAAAAAAAATAGTTTTCATTTTTGTTTTTGGGCAAAAATATTTAAGCAAATAATCTATAACAAAACGTGTTTAAAAAATATATGTATACGAATTGAGAAATTGAGATCTTAAAATCAAGCAATTTAAAGGGAGTATTATTATAGGAAAGCATATAGCCCTCCTTGCTATCACCCTAACGTTTAAAGTCAGGACTTTGGATGCAACCCCCTTTCCATTTCCTGTCCGAAAAATGTAATTAATTTAAAATAAAGACACCTTTAGAACTAAATATAAACCATTTCCCTAAATGCTTTAGAAAAATTTTGTGAGGTACCTTTTTCAATTTTTTTTTATCAACTTCCAATGAATCCTAATTGCTTGCGAGTTTTGCATTTATCAGTAAGGAGATTTAATTTAAAAGCTTACATCCATGCTGCCGGTAATTGTGAACATAAGTCACAACTCCAGATTTATGGCAGCGCTTCCCAAACTAAATGAAAAGGTTGATTTTTTTACATTTCTGGGTTCGCCGGCTGCTGTGCTTTCATCCTGTGCTCGTGGGTTTCTGTCGCTGCTGCCTTGGCAGCCACTCACGACGCACATTTATTTGCGTCTCGTTATCGGGCCGAGTCGTCTGCCGGGTGGGTACCGGTGTCCCGTCGGGTCATCTGTCCCACGACTTAGCCTGCTTATCTGCCGCAGCCCGACATCAGCTGGGGCAGCTCCGTGGTTCTGCTTATTCTGATGCTCCCACCCCCCCAACCCCTCCCTTCGTGGGGCCGCAGAGCGTTAGCTTGAGTTCATCGTGAAACCAGTCGGTCCCATGCGGTTGCCATCCACCGGCATTGCTTCCTTCCCTTTTTCTTCCGCCACCCGCTCTCGATGATGTCTGTGACGGTGCTCATCAAGCCACAAGTTTCGCTTTCGAGCAACGCGGAGCAGAAATTGTGCAACGTTCCCTTAAGCACATGCCACTTGTTTACAGGAACTCTGAACCCAGTAACGTAAGACGAGGCATTTCAACTCCGCTTCCCTATGCGATGGAAGGAACTTTCTCTCCTGTTAGTTCTTTTTTTTTTATGGCCACTGCTCTCTTCTATCGCGTTCTCTGGCTTCTGACAGAATTGAGATCACCAGATTTATTTATACCCAAGCAGTATTTTCCTGCCTCTGCATGCTTACGTGCAGATAATGTGCAGGAGCGCCCGATTGAATGCAGCTTTAAATTCACACACACTTCAGGAGCCAGCAGGCCATTTGTCAGTCTAATCTTCCCGATAATTAAATTTACTCCTCCGCCGTCTTTTACTCCTAGCTGAGATGAATAACTTTTTTTTCTCTCCCCCCGTGAAAAACTCCTCAGTGCGTCTACGGGGCTAGTTGCTTCCCTGTCAGCCTTGTTGAGTTATGTCCATGTTTCGACGAAAAGTAGCCCCATCCACCCACCTTGCTGCGTTGCCCACTTTCTTTTCTCCCTCTTTCCCTACCCAGAGACCACATCTGTTTTTTCTGTTATCTTGATTTTTCCCTTTTTTTTTTCTCTCCACCTTCTCGTTCTGACTCTCCATTTCTGCTTGCTAAAACTGTGGCAGACTAAAGATGTAAGAACGACTTGCCTATTATAGCAGACCTCGATTGCCCTTTTTTGAACAAAAATATATATATTTACATGTTAGTTTTATTTGTGTCTACCTTTATGCTGTAGTTTTAGTGATGTAAAAAAAACAAAAAAAAACAGGCAGGAAACTTTCTCTGGTCCCTCCAGGTTTTTTGAAATGTGACGTGTGCACAGTCACATGATTGTGTCTGGTAAATTCCTAGTGTGTGTGTGTGTGTGTGTGTGTGTGTGTGTGGCGATGTAGACTCCCAGGTCATACAGCACTTACAGCTCGAGACACCAAAGCAACGCATGATGCTTCTCTTATACCATTTAAATATCATACATTGTTATATATCTCCTCTTACACACATGGAAAAGGTGATTTGACCTGACATAAGATATTTCTGCTTGTGAAGAGTAAAAAAAAAAAGAAAAAGTGCTGGGATAATAAATGTACTTGCAGTCCGTTTGTACAACAGGTTAGAAGCATCACGGTTAGCTTCCTGCTTTCTAAACAGAGATTTATTGCAATGATTTGTGATTACTTTTGCAGTGCTGATGAAAAACTATTGCTTTTTAAATTAAACCTCTATCTGTTGTCTATATTGGTTTATCTTCTGGGGTTGTGTATGTGTGTTTTGGGGGGCATTTGATGGGCAAAAGGTATCCTTAGTTAAATAATAAATCTGGTGGTAATTAATTATATAGGGCACTTATGATGTGATCTGATTCAAACAGAAATCGTGAGCTGGAAAAAAAACATTTATTTAGAACTGAAACAGGCAAAATGTTTCATAATGTCTTGACACATTTTTCTACACGCAGCACCAAAAGACTACAAACTACCAATGGCAATAAACGGTCACACATTTGCCAAGTAGAAAGTGGTTTATTTATACGGGCATGAAATAAAAGTAGATAAGGACGAAGTGGAAACACGTAGGCTCCCAAATTCGCACAGACAGCTACAAACCTCTGCGTGCTTTTAAATTTATAGCACATATTTTTGTTTATGGAGATACTCACAGACACGCCTAGGATACGCCAGAGTGTGTGTTTCTGGCCTTCATTTAGTGGAGAATGTTCCTTTTTTTTTTCATTTTTTTTTTTCAAGAGGTTGCTGCACACAGTGTCCTCCAGCTAACCCTCCAATCACAACATCTAATGGACACAATCAAGGCTCATTGGTGCCTAGGGTCTACGTGGGAGCCTGAAGATGCTTACAGATTTTAATGAAGCCGCTTTAGGTTGCTCTTCCTCATAATGCACTGCATCTGGGAGGGAGTTGCACTTTTTCTTAGGCTGGCTTAAAAAGCTTAAGACGAACACGATTTGACACATGTTGATCCAAAACACTGTGCACCTGTGCAAAGGTAGCAGTGCACCGAGACGTTGTCGAGCAGCAGAGTGTGTCAAGCAGGCAGCCTAAAATTCAGGTCAGCAGAGCATGCAACACATATGCTGGAATGTGGAGTTAAGTAACAGAGGCTGTTCGGGAGGGGTCGGGGTCTCAGCAGATAGCTTGGGGAACTCAAAACACGACAGTGTTCTGCAGCCGCTACATTACACTGCAGTCTTTTGAGATACATGAAACAATATCCCTTTGCGAGTTAACTTAACCGAATGTGATCTAAAATACGAAATTACATAACATTATCGAAGCATACAACAAAATAGACCGCTTTCAACTTGTTGAGGTATTTTAAGAGACCGCAGTTTAGGTTTTTGATGAGTTTTTAAGAGCATGCAATAATTGTGTTTCAGTGCTTCTGCATGAATGCTTATAAACCAAAAGACTAAAGAAAAACAACTTCTCTCTTAGATTAAACTCCTGAGGTATCAGTCCTGTTAACAGTCCGGCTTTCCCAGCCAACAAGGAGCCAGAAATGAAATGCCGTGCCACTACAGACTTGTTTGTTAAATATTGACTGAGATCATTATAAAAGCTCTCTATAATAACGGTTTGATGTGTTTATTGTGCTCTGGGAATTTGCCTCCCCCCTGCCTTTCAGCACACGCAGCAGTACATGGTTAATGTTCAGGCCCTAAAACAAACAAAAAAAAGGCTCTAGGATGCACGAGGGTGTATAAAAAAACAAAAAAAACAAACTCGACTCCACGTTGGTGCAACTGTGACGCTCACCTCTCTGAAGATCCAGCTTGCATGTGTTTTTCTTTTAACACCGCTGTAAGCTGGGTGCTCTGTGGAAGGGATTTTGCAACGATCCGTACACACACACACACACACACACACACACACACACACACACACACACACACACACACACACACACACACACACACACACACACACACACACACACACACACACACACACACACACACACACACACACACACACACACACACACACGGGAGGATCGTTTCAGTACACTACAACTATCAAATGAATCCAATTACCCGGCATTCCCGAGCACGCCCAGTGGAAATTCCTGTTGGTTGCGTGGCGGTGTCACTAAATACAATGAAATACTACAATTTTCTGGGCTTTAATCACATGTAAAGCATGCCGAGGCCTTTCTAAAGAGTTTGCTCCTGTGCTGAGGTTTCTGTTTACTGGCTACGTGGAAGAGTCGGGTCATGTGACATTACGAGAGCTTCGTGTTCCTGCAGGATGGGAGTGAGTCGGCGGCTGGGGAGGGGGGGGCGGCGACCGTCCGTATCGGGCTGCCTCACCTCTTAAGCTGACACTGCTCTCAGTGGGTGTGCCGTCGTCGATGAAAGAAAACAAACACGTCCCAGACGGCAGATATTTCATATGGTGGTGATAAAACCCCGTCATGTCTTCAGGTGTGTGTGTGTGTGTGCCTTGTCCCGTCACTGACGTGAACCACGCATTGAACGTACCCCTCGGCGTTCACACGAAACCACCATGGTAACTCCTTATCGCTCTTGTCGAATGCAAACATGTCTGCGGCGGGCCCGGAGGGCGACGGCGACACTAATGAAGGGCTGCTGAATAATTACGTCTGTATCGTTCCTCGGAAGCCCCCCCTCGGGCGGGGTCCCCTCACCTTCCCTCCCATCTGAAACCTGTTGGCCAGATGTAGAGGCGCTCCACCAGCAGCTTTAAACTCGAGGGTCTCTCACAGAGGGGATCTGAACTCACGCGACACGTCTCGTTGGGGAGACAAGTTCTGAAGGGAAACAGGCAGTTTAATCAGTTGTTCTGACAAGACAGCACAGAAACTTCTTACGAAATACATGAAATTATAAAGATGTTAAAATGTTGGAAAAATGTTGGAAATTCTTAGTAACTCAACGGTGTTGAGTTACTAAGAATTTCCAAGTTTTCAGATTTACATTAAGTGTTAGGTGTTGTCGTGTTAAGAAGTCACTAAAGTTTTATATTAATGTTACAGAGAACTCAATTCTAGTTGTAAAAATATATATGAAGTTAAGTTATTTTATACATTTTTGTTAAAGTACTGCTGTTTTTCTTAATGCTTTATCATTAGCATCTCACATCGGCCAACGCCGTCGTTGTTGGGTTTTTTTAAGAACCCGGTCAGAACATCATTTTGAATGCTGATGTCTTGCAGGCTATGGTGAAAACAACACCGGGGCTGAACGTCCTCTTTAGCACTGTACTCTTTAACCTTAGCGGGCGAACATACCGAGCCAACTTTGGCAGGTCGAAGAAAAACCACAGCAAAGTTTCTGACGACCTCTGACATCGGGTTCTGGGGGCTTGGCTGCGTGCCAGATGTGTCACTCCGTCGTGCTTGCACGGGAAAAGGAATGCATTTCTTTAGGTTCAGTAAACACCTCAGTGAGTGACGGCTGAAGTCTCGTTGTTTGCACTGGTTCGCCGTCTCGGGCCGTATGGCTTTTTTTTGTGGAGACACACAAAGGCGTTCAGCAGGACCCGTGTGTTTATGTGTAGGTACGAGAGCTACGTCTTTTTCGAAATATTTCAAAACGTGGATCTGTAAAAATGTCTTGTGGGTTCTCCTAAGCAATAAACATGTTGTTTTGTGCAAGAAGGCCTAAGATTAAAACAACAACAAAAAAAAACAGATCTGAACTCAGGAAAATTATAGTGTGTATCAGCAAATTAAATAACAATTTTCCCTTTAGGCAGTGTGTTGCTGCTTGAGTTCCCTTTTTTTTCCTCCCTGGAGGGAGTGAGTTTGAGGGCCAGAGGTTAAACACAAATCCTTCTGTGGTACTTGGCTCATGAAAACAGTCAGGTGGTGACTTCTCTGCAAGCACCACAACCTCTCACTGCTAGCATGCTGCTTTTGCAGTTTTTTTCTATTAACCCTTAGGGGGTTGCTTCTAATTGTGCCCTACTTATGTTTATAGTACACATAAACGACTGGTTTGAAGATTGTCATCGAAACATTGTAGAGCCGAATATAATATTTCTAAAAATCGATTAATAAATAGCATTATTATAATCTCTCCTCATCATACTGGACATATTGTAAATTTGGGAAATTATCATTTATAGTCATTTATAGAATAAATTATGTTTTTAAACTAGAAAAAAACACATTAAGTAGTTTTTTTTTCTAATCAACATTAATTTTATTTTTTATTTTTTTTGCAAAGTCTATACAAAGTCTATTAAAAGTATTATTTTTTCACAAGCCCATACATGCAATTTTGTAAATCATGAAAAAATATATCTGTCCTGGAAAAGAAACATTTTTAAAAGAGGAATTTTCTACATGCATATCCATCTATCCATCCATCCATCCATCCATCCATCTATCTGTATGTTTTATGAAATAAGCATGTAGTATTTTACTGGAAATACTTTGTGTTTCTTGATGTTTTTTATCTTGTCTTTCTCAGCAGACACTGGAAGTAAACATGGTCTTTATATTGTAGTGACTGTAAAAAACAACAACAAATAAAACATTTCAGTAAATGGGTTGCAGATTACTTGATTTAGTTTAACAGACATTTGAAAAACTAAAAAGAAAACATGATTCTATTTTCATATGCCAGAGAGGTCATATTAAAACAAAATTAGTTGTTGTTTGTTCAAACTCATAGGTTTTGACTTCTTTGAACTCAGAGCTGGCCGTCTAACTCGCTGCCACAAACCCGCATCATGCTGTTTTCATCAGAGCATCCTGATCTGACACCAAATTGGAAAATTTGTTGTAACTCAGAACCGCACAGGTCGCGCGGTGTAAGCTGTCGGAGGACGCAACGTCGGCGATCGGCGTGGCCGCCTGTCTGATAAACATTGCGTGACCGGGCCTCAGCTTGGGAATAAACAAACACGAGTGAGTGAGGGTCCTGGGCCTCAACGCAAATCAGCTGTGCACTCTTGAGGGAAAAAAAACAACAAAAAAAACACACAGAGCGTGTCTCGTGACTGGAGAGCACATGCTGCTGTCAGACACACAATGCTGGGTCGAGCTAGATCCTGTCCCGGTGATATGCATCAGGAACACGAAGCTCCTCTTAAACAAAGATGTTGCCAACACTAACAGGATGCATCTACGAGTAAAGCTGGACGGAATTGGAGCAAACCTGGCATTTCATAGGATTCCCAACAAACAACATTTGTTTTTGTTTTTTTGTTTTTACTTTTGCATATTTTGTTATTAAGGCATTTTAAAAAGTCTGCATCACATTAGCATGTTTATGGCAGCCCTTTTCTTTGCTTTTTATTAGCTCAACCGAAGAATTAAGGCTGTAGTTTAGGAAGTAAACGCTACACAGATTGTTTAGAGATTTCTAAAGAGAGGGTTTCACATGTCGTAGCAGTGACACAAACCTTTTCCAGAACCAAATATGCTTCTTGAAGCTTTCCCCTTAATGTCACGCGCACTGTAACAAACAAACGGCTGACGAAACTCCCAGTACGGCTTTCATGCAAGCATTACTTTTAAAAAGAATTCAATCAGGCGGCTTGATCGTAACAAACGAAAATTTTGCTTGCAACAAAAAATGATAAATTCTGTGAAGACGCACAGTGGTAGCATCGTCACGCTGTGGCTGTATGTTTCCTCAGCTGGGAGAGGGATTTAGTCAAGCTTACACTTCAACTTCTGTTTGTTGAAGTATGTTTTGTTCCCAGCATGTGATAGTAAAAAAAAAACACACACACACATGAATGTGACTGGCCTCTGTGTTTTTTGTAAGGTTTAGTGTTAAGTAAAACAGATGAAATGAGAAAAGATCAGATCTTACACTTACACCCTGTGGTATAAAAACGTATGTTCAAAACATAATGCAATTTGACAGGTAGACAAAAAAAGACATCATTTAATTATGACTGCTCTCCAAAAAAGTCTTGCCTGAGTAATTAGCATGTCTCAGCACAATGTGCGGTGAGTCTTCAAAAACAAATGATTGCATCTGCCATCAGACTTCTGTGTGAATGGTGAATGATCCCTAACCTGCAGGGGGAGAAAAATAATCTAGACTTTACACATTAGTAAAGTGTTTACAGAACTAACATCCATATTATTCTGTTGTAGAGTTGTTCAGCAATGGGAGCCGACAGTATTGTCCCCACACAGCTTGGCGTTGCTTGCGTCAGCCATTGTTTACCTTTAGATTTACCTTGTCTGGCTTATTCTGGTGCATAATTATGACATTAAAAAGATGACACTGATGAAAGTTACAGTAAGTCTTGAACAGAAGTAGTGAAACTACATTTTTCTCATTTTCAAAGTTATTCCGATAGGCACAGCTAAGGTGGGAGAATCTGCCTTTCTCCAGCAAGAACAGGTAAGATGCTCATGGACTGATGCAGGGCAATCCTGGAAGAAGAAAACTATTGAGACTGTATCAAAGGTTCACTCTTTTTTTCGCTGGAGGACAGACTTCAACATACAGCCAGAGTAAAAAAAAACACATTTACATCAAAGGACATTCCTGTATTAGACAGGCCTAACATACCTTGTGCTTTAAAAATTTGTAATTGTTGTCCATCAGATGCAACAGAGATTTAGCTACGAAGTCCAATTTAGAGATACCAATTAAGCTAACAGTGGGACCGGAGTACCAGGAGAAAACCGTCACATGCGCAGGTACGACATGCAGACCTCATGCAGAAAGGCCTTGCATCACACCACACTTTTCTGATTTTTTTGTTGTATCAACTGTTAAAAAAACCAAAAGTATGATTCTCACAGTCACTCACTGTTTTTGTTAGTCACAAAAAAATCATAATCAAATCCAATAAAAGGAGCGATGGGGGGAAAAGTGGGAGGGAGTTTCAATGCTTTTCAAAGTATGGAGAGCATACCGGTGGGTAGTGGATGAATTAAGTCTGTAAAAGCGGAGCTTTCTACATTGGGAGCTGGACATCCTGGCTATTTGGGGGAAACGCCTTGTTTTTGTTATTTTATCACAAGGGAAACTGAGAGCCGAGGTGGGGGTCCATGACGGTTGACTCAAATTTTGCTTCGGAGGCTGCTTGGTGCAGCTGAGCACACTGCGCTGAAAGAGCCCTTCTTTTCAACCCCAAGAAAAAGTCACCCACCAACTCAGACCCCACCAAAAAAAAACCCCAAAAAACAGCTTTCTACTGCAAGCTCCTTCCTGCCTGCTTCCCCTGGCTCAAGACCAAACGCTTCATGTGGCTGGCCTGAAGCAGGCTGGGGATGGCCCCTCGCCCCTGACCTCAGAGGACAGTTGTTTTCCAGTGGGATGAGGGCGTGTTGGTGTTGGCAGGGTGGAGTAGGGAGTTAAAGGGGTTCGGTCAGATGGTGTTTTCCCCCAGGACCCGGGGAAGGAGAGTGTTGGGGGGGGGTGAAAGAGCGGGAGCACTTTCGCACGCCCTCTTTCATGGGGGAAAGAAAACTTTAATGATTACAAATTCCAGTCAAAAATGCCTTTACGGGTTGTGAATTGAGTGTTCGCAACGTTGTGAAACAATATTTCTAAGAATTTTATGTTTACATCCATAGATGAGCTTTTATGTCTCATTGCTGTTAAGGTTTTTTTACAGAAATGGAAGAAAAAAACTATGCGTAAAACCTACAGGTATGAATCTCAGCTGATCCGTCGTTGTCATGTCAGTCACAAAGTTGACAATACAGTCAGATTACGGTGGGGTTCGGTCGGACGACTCTCTCCACCTTCGAACATTTTTGATTGGATAGTCCTTCTCCTCCTCTTCTAATATCTGGTTTTCATTCTACGTTCACTAGAATAAGCAAACATTTAGATGCTGCACAGAAACGGCACACGGCGAAACTCTGTTGACCTGCTTTAATGTTTGTTGGGTTCACTTATAGACCATCGATAAGATTTCAGTCACTCAAAACTAGCAAGCAAAATGACGCTGAATAATCAATAATCAACAGCCTCCAGAGCCAAACATCGAGAATCCACACAAATAAAGTGTCTTTCAATTCTCAGACATTCTGGTTTATAATGTGGCAAAATGTAGTAACAGGTACAACAATTTTCATTTACAAGCACACGACTTATATGCTATTGATTTTCTTTCAAACGCACACATTCCCATCTAAACATGCACAAGGCAGAAATTATTTGGCATTTTGTTTTACAAGGTTTTAAAACTAATTTCACCACTACACGGTACAAAACATGTGTTCCTAGAGTTTGTCCCCGTACACCTTCAGAGAGAAGTCAAGTTAAAGCTCAAACCAGATCCCTCAGAGTTAAGCGTGTCCTTTATCAAGGAAGTTCATCATGTTCAGGCTATCTTTCTGCTAGATGGCCGTTTCTGACTGAATTCCGCTCATAACAGACAGGTCTTGTGGAAAAAAAAAAAGGGTAGGTGACGCGCTTTTTTGCTGCGGCGACGTTGGTGCGGTCGCTGAAGCTTCGTGCTTCAACTCGCCCAGGCAAGCTTTGTTCCTCTGATTAGGTTTATTGTGACGGTCAGAGGAAAACCTTGCATTGTCGGGAGTTTGTTTACCGTTCAGCCGGAGTTAGCCAGAGATGCCGG
>JAVLVB010000087.1:0-10049 GCA_032876305.1 Orestias chungarensis | reverse complement strand
TAAGTATACTACGATTACAATATCATCAATTAAATAAAGGGTTGATTATATACTGGCCTCATTAGCTTCGGGTTGATTTATTC
Organism: Orestias chungarensis; assembly: GCA_032876305.1. NCBI lineage: Eukaryota > Metazoa > Chordata > Actinopteri > Cyprinodontiformes > Cyprinodontidae > Orestias > Orestias chungarensis. The sequence continues at coordinate 9,966 of JAVLVB010000087.1, read as the reverse complement.
AAAGGATTTAAGTTAAATGCAGGCACACAAGTGGAAATATGTGTCCACAAGTCTGGTTTATCCTTTGGTAAAACTTGCAGAGACCTGAAGGTGCCAACTGTATTTTTTTTTTCAACCAATTTAATGCTTGTGTAAAGAGTATATGAATGTTCAGCAATCATGCTGTTCTTGTGCAAACCAGATATGAGTGTGTTTTGGTGCAAAATATGGGTATATTACCCAGAATAAATGCTAAATACCTTGGGAAGATACTGGGTGAACCTGTTATTTCATATAGCAAGCATATAGCAACATGTGCTGCTCTTCTCATTGTTGGTTCAATGCTGGTGGAACAATCTTACATGCACTATCAGAGCATAAGATTCTCTGTTCACCTTCAAGAGATCCTTAAAGACCCAACTCTTCCGTGAACATTGCTTGCCCTGAAAGCTCTAAATGCTTTACTCCCTGATAGCATATAGCACTCAATGTGTGGTATTTGTGTAATCTATGTTTTAACTGAACGTTGTAGGTGAATGACGAATCCTTAAATGCCCTCATTTAAATGCCTCATCACTTACAGATGTTTAAAATGATCCTACTACCTAATTGCACACTTGCCCAAGCAGAACACTATCTATGTTTCATGTTGACCTCTATAGAAAGTCCTGATCTCAACAATGTTTGGTTAAAGCTGAAAGGATCCCTGCAAGAAAGCTGGCCTGAAAACCTAATTCACTTCAGTTAGCAAGAATTTCTACTATGGTTGAGAACTACTGAGTGTAGCTGGTAATACCGAAGTCATGTGGTTGAAAGGGAAATAACACAATATTAAAGACTAATTTAAATGTAGTGAAAGTGGAGTAAATTATATTTAGATAGTTATCTCTTAGTATTCAATTTCTCACATTTAACATATTTAAATGTTTTTACAATATTAATGTCATACATCATATATGTTTCTATTTGAATTTAACAGAATAGCATGGAATAATACTGTGATCGTGCACCAAAAAGAGAAAAAAGAATAAATGGGATGATAAACGGAATTGTGATTCCTATGTGGAAAAAAAAAAAGTTTATTTACAACAATAAAGACAAAAAATGCTCTATTTAACCAACAAACAAAATGTGTTGTGTTCAGGATATTTTTTTTGTTTGTCGCCATATAGTTGTGGAACAAAACGAATAAACAAAAAAGCTCAGCAGTTCTAAAGACTTTCAGCCTTTAAAGAATAAATAATGTTACTTATACCTGTAATTGTGATTTATATATAAATAACTAAAATATTTTAATGAATAATGTTGGATTTACGTTAAGAAAGTAAAGCATACACACAAAAAAAGTAAAATAAACTTGCCTGTCTCACTGAGGGTCTACCTAATGTTGACCAGTAGGTGTCACTCTCAGAATTTCTTCAACACCAATTCGTTGGTCTACTTCCGGTTTCTTTCGCCTGCTAGCGGAAGTGTCCTCCATGGTGTCATTGTCGGTCTGTCGAGGTTGACCGTAGAGGAATAACAATGTCTGGCTACACACCAGACGAGAAGCTGCGCTTCCAGCAGCTGCTTAAGCTCCGCAGACAATGGCTTAAGGACCAGGAGCTCAGTCCCCGGGAGCCCGTGGTGCAGGCCAAACCTCCCGGAGCTGTCGCAAAGTTCTGGGCCGGGTTTCTGGAGCCAAAGAGCCTGTGGAGGCTTTATGTGAGTCTTGAATACACAAAGACACACTGTTATGCTACATGATGCTGCTGTGCTGAGATCCATCTGTATTAAGATAAAGATTCATGGCTTTAGAATCGTAGTGATAGTGTTTATTTATGCTTAAAATGTCACATTTTGCACAGTAGGCCTTGTGTATGTGTTACAGTGGAATAACCCATTGAACAGTTACGGATTATTAAATTGTAAATTGCAGATTTAACATTTCTGAAGTGGCTTTTTCACCAATAGCCATCACCCTGATGGTTACTTGGAAAGGTTTATTTGGCTAAACATACAATTTTCCAGGTACATGTAATACAAAATGACACTGAAATTTTTAAAACTGAAATATCATCAACAAGAGAGCTTAAAATTTCTGACAGCAAGGCTAGGGAGTAATGGGATAGTGATTGAAAATCTCTGGTGGGAGTTGAAGAAAATTTGAGTGCAACCCTAAAAATATGAATGAAGTAGATTTCGCAGGAATGCTGGCAGGATCTGGTGTCTGGTTGTGAGTCAGGTTTTAAGCTGGGCATGAGAGCGAAAAGCTGCTTTTATAAGTGCTGAAGAAGGTAATTGCTGCTTTCTGCACATCATCTTGTGACCCCACACAAATGCTTTTAAAAACCTGCCTGGAAAGCTTAAGATTCAAGTTAAGACAAATGTATCAAAATGTCAGAACTGAAATAATTTCAGTTATTAACCCGTGAAATATATTTTTGTATTTTTTATTGCAGACCTACAAAGCCTACACGGGTGGGGTTTTCACCTTAACACGGCTGCTGATACCTGCCTGGCTCGTTCACTACTATGTGAAATACCACATCGCTGTAAGTCCAAATAAATAACACACATTTCTTCTCAGTGTCTTCTTTTTTACAAATTTGAGAATGTAAAAGTGCACAGTCTTATTATCTTAAAAGAAATGGAACTTTCAAAATAAATCAGTTGTGTCCAGCTTACTACTTGTAAGGATTAGGTAAGGCAAGTTTAGCAGTTCTCTGATGACCTCTGGGGTCATGCATGAAAAGGAATGCCGAGATATAGTTTTAAACACCTGACTGATACTAAAAACAGCTTAAATTCAGTTTTCTTTGCTAAGTGTATTGGTATTAAAGCCAGCTGGTAGTCGAGACATATCTTTAAGTTGAACTGGAACTTCACTTTTTCTTTTTTTAATTAAATGTTAATCTTGTTCTTTAAAGTAGGTCTGCCCAATGATGTAACAGGCAAAGAGAGTGGGAACATTTAAAACAGACATTACTGACTTCATATTCTATTTTTTCTCATTTCTGTTTCCTTCAACATTTAGAAAATAGTTCGGACTAATAGGTGAATCAAAGCCGATCTTACCTGATCAGGAGGGATAATAAATAATGGTCTTACTTTTCTTCACAGCAAAGACCTTATGGTATTGTGGAACTAAAACCCAGACTTTTCCCTGTAAGTATGATACTTTTACTAGTTCTGACTTAACTATGGCTTGTTCCATTTCTTCAATAAATGTTCATTTTTCAGAAATGCTTTGTAACATTTTTTGTTTTTTTTTATGTTCTCAGGGTGACACCATCCTAGAGACGGGAGAAGTTGTTCCTGATCTCCCTGAGACCCATGGCCATCACTGACCCTTAAATATCTTATTCATTGTCTTGAGTGTCTGCTGTAAAAACTGTATATTTCAAATAAAAGACTGCTATCTCTGCACAAGATCATGGCTTTAACGTTTGTGTTTACATTCCAAAATTTTTAGCAGAAATATTTGCTGATTTCCGATGGATTGGTTTTACTCCTCTGTCAAACAGCAGCTATGTTATTATATACAACTCACCTGGATGAGGTGTGGAGAGAACTGAGGGTGCAAACTTTGAAAGCATAAAATTGAGGATGAAACATAAATAAATCCAAATTTTATTTCTGCAGAACAAGCTCATTTGAGTTATTTCAGACATAAATGTTAGTGTGAAAATGTGTATGGAAAAAAAGTTGTAGCTGCTTTACCCCTGTTGGCTAGATTATCTAAATCTGGACATGTCTGAATCCATGCTTTGTGCATAAATATTTTGTGAGCATTTTAGGCATTCCAGGTTTATTAACAGCACTAAAACCCAATTTTTATTTTGCTGTGTACACAGATGAATTCAGTTCATAAAACCCTTTGAGGCTATTAGCCATTTTGTGTTTTGTGCTGTCTCAGGCTCTTCCAGAGTTATGGTTGTCTGGTATCGTCCTTAATCTTCAAGAGGCTGTTGTTCTGTTGTAGCCCCTTCCTGAGGTAGCCTTCTACCAGTAGTAATGAGTGTTTTGGCTCATAATGTCAGAAAAAAAGACTTTCTGAATACTTTGGCCTAGGTGGAAGGTGTCTCCTGAAGCAGTATTGGAATTTCTTTCAATCTTTTTAGAAGAAAATCTTAAATAGCTAAATAATTTATCACTGTCAACGTGATCCTCAACATTTTATCAAGGGGGCTTCTCTGCTAATCTTTAAAACTGTTCAGTTCTCTAAAAACTTCTTTCCTTTCCCAATTCTTGTCTCTCGGAAAATGTGTTTATTTTATGTCTTCTGAACATCAAAAATATGATTTTTTTTACTGATTTCTATAGAGCTATTCTGTGTAAAAAAGGAGGGCAACTTTGTTTAAAAGGTTTGGGGAGTTGCATCGTAAAAGGACATCTTTGACATTAACTTTTTTTATTTGGTTCAGCTAAAAAGGGAAACTCTGTTATTCGTAATATTAGTTTTGTAAAAACTAAAATGTTGTAAGCTTCTAAAGATTAAAGAAAATGTTCTGTAGAACAGTTTTTAAATTCTTCTTAACAGCCGTTAGGGAACATGCATAGCAACATTTTATATATATTTTTTATTTCTCTTATTTTGAAAACCGGAAGTTGTTCACAGGTCTTTCCGTTGTGAAGCTTTCGTTATGAAATTTTTGTAAGGGAGCGACTAACGACGAGATGTGTTGGGATGAGCGAATATTTACAGAAAGAAAACACATAACTTGTTAACGAATAGATTCATTTTCAACCCAGTAACAGGTATGTGGTAAAAAACCTTTTTTAAAGCCGACCATCCAGCAGTTATGCTAGCTTACGTTAGCTAAATTTAGCTAGCCGGCTAACTTCAACAAAGTTAATATGTAAATAAGTTACAGTTCGGTTTTTTTTCTTGTAATATACACGTGTTTTTCTGTCTTTTATTGGAGAAAAGTCAACAAACCCCGCGGTTTGAATCTATTAATGGTTTTTTCTAATTACTTAAAAGCGGAAGAATTCATATTTGTAGTCTTAAATTCCTTTCACTGCTAAAATAAACTGGTTATCAAATTTCTCGGGATTAAAGCTGATTAAAGAAATTTGGAAGCCCTAGAGTCCTCTATCATGTGTTTATTGATGTAAAGTGTGAGATGATTTGCCTTAGATAATACTCTTACCTCAGTGTAAATGTATATAAAATGTTATATAAGGGGCACTAATATTACTATTAGTGTGTCGTTCAGTTTACCACACAAATCTTATATTAATCAATTTCCTGTGATATAAATAGTGCTTAACATAGTGCGGTATCAATTTTTAGGACTTCGTGTATGCACTGTGAACAGGGTGTGTGTGAAGCCAATGCTGTTGACAATTATTTACAGCATTTTATTCCACATTTGAAGGGCTTGCTACATTAAAAATCTTAAATCTAGCTAATTTATTGTGGCTCTTTTAAAGGAAGCTGGCAGATTGGGTCAGTCCTAAAGGCCTTTTTTTTTATTCCTGGTTCTGTAACAAAAACGGTTTTCAGGGAATTTTCTTTGCACATTATTCTCATGCTGTTGTTTATAGCCAGATAATGCATGGAAAGTAATTTTCTAAAACAAATGACTGATTTCCCCAAATCTGTTGTTCCATTCAAGACTTTTAAGATAATTCTTCACAAAAAATCAAGGCTGCAGTTATACATATATTTTTTAAATGATTAACTATATTTTTTTCCTCATCAGATCATGTCTGCACTCAAGGTCGCCCTGCAAAACAGCCCAAAGGGTGGCAGAGGTAAAACTTCGAAGGCAATGTCTGCAGAGGTGTCTCCGGACTCAAAGTGCCCCATCTGTTTGGACGTATTTCACAACATGTCGTACTTGGACCGCTGCCTCCATAAGTTCTGCTTCCGCTGTATTCTGGAGTGGTCAAAGAACAAACCAGAGTGTCCACTGTGTAAACAGCCGTTCAGTTCCATCTATCACAGCATAAAGTCAGACCAGGACTTTCAGAAGTACGAGCTGAAACAGCAGGTGGAAAATTCTTCGTTCGGTTACTTCGAAGGTGTGCGGTTTAGATACCGAACGACTCTCACTGGGGTTCATCGACAGATGAGGAGAACCTCTCCGCCTCCAGACAACGGGGTGATGTTTGAAGCTTCCGCAACATTACCTCAGCAGAGACCGAATCGATACTTTCGCCGGATGATGATGAGGTTGGCGGCTACGAGGAGAGCTGCCAGTGAGGGTAGGGAGGTGCATAATGTCAGGGAGCAGGAGATGATCAACTTCAGGAGGGAGCTGTACCGGAGGGGGGCGAGGGTAAGGGACGTGAGGGACGGCGGACGCTCCCGTGACACCTCTGCTGAATTTTACAGAAGAAACCCCGCCTGCCTTCACAGACTCGTGCCTTGGTTAAAAAGAGAACTGATGGTGCTGTACGGCGCCCACGGCTCCTTGGTCAACATAGTCCAGCATATCATCATGTCGCGCATTACGCGCTACGATATGGAGGACGGCGCCATCCAGGAAGAGCTCCGACCGTTCCTGCAGGCCCGGTCCGAACACTTTCTGCACGAATTCATCAACTTTGCAAAGTCACCCTTCAATATGGAGGCCTACGACCAACACGCCGTTTATGACTGCCCAGCGCCCTCTTCCAATGAGCACAGCAGCTCCAACTCCTCTGTGATTTCAATTTCAGAGGATGAGGAAAACTCTGCAGAGATGGAACCTCCTGGGAACTCCACGTTTACTCTGAGTCAGTCTTTTTGGGATGATGAGACGCCCGGGCCGTCGTATTCAACAACAACGACAGAGCCTAGCAGGTTAGAACTTCAGCCAGTCCTGGACTTGGACTCAGATAGCATCTCAGAGGATGAACAGCAAATGTTTGGTGCATCTCCGCCACCGAATAGATCTCATAGCCAAGCAGATGTTGCTCTTGGTGCGTGCCCCAATGATGATTGTGTGTCTTCCGACAGTGATGAATGTGTTATTGTGGGATATGTGAAGCCGACTGTAGTGAGGACTCCAGAGCTGGTTCATCTCTCTTCTGACTCGGATGACTCTTCCATTGTGGAGAACAAAGAAGATCTCCGGCAGTCGCAACACATCCGTTTCACCAGCTGCAGCCCTGCAGCTTCACACAACAGTGATTCTAGTAAGGCTGGGCGAACTAAAAAAGACCAATCACAGCGCGGTCATCACGCCTCTTCTAAAGAAAGACCTAGCTCAAGAACGTACAGAAGTTCATCCAGTAAAAGAACGGATAGAAGATTTAAAGATAGCGAAAGATCGACGGAGAGACAAGAATCGAAGGACAAAGAGCACAGCAGAAAGAAGAGCAACCCAAAGAGTAAAGGGCACAAGTTCTCCAGCAAGAGTCCCGTTCTTTCCCACGGCAGTTTCAGCTCTCACTCCAGTAGTGGACCGTTTTCCAAAAACGACCGAACCCGTGCAAGGAGAGACAGAGACCACAGCTACCAGTCATTCACCCATTACAGACGAGAGAGGGACGGCAGTGTGACTCGCTACACACAGAGACAGTCTTATTACTACAGCAGACGCAAGTACTCGCACTCCAAGTCCAGGAGTCGCAGCAGGGACTCGTCTCGTCGACGGGACAGGAGACGGTCCAGGACCCGAACTTATTCCAGTAGCTGCTCCTCTTCGCCTGAAACGATGTCCCATCACGACAAGCCTGGTGGCAAAAGGAAATACAAAGTGAAGCATCTGGATGAACCATCCAAGAACCTGTCAGCCGAAAACAACGTTGGGTCTTTGACAAGACACAAGAAGAGAAGCAAAGAGAAGCGCCGTAAAAAATCCAAAGAGAGGTCAAAGAAGAGAAGCAGGAGTGGGAGCACAGAGCTCAACGGTGAGCAACACAAGGGCCACCATAAGAAGAAGAAGAAGAAGCACAAGAAGAAAAGTAAAAAGAGCAAGAGCGCCGAGCACAAAGCGAAGTCCTCACCGAACATCATTACAATAGAAAGTGACAATGAGTCTTTTGCCAATCGCAGTATCGCACCTGTTAGTACTGAAAATGCCGCTATCAGCTGTGCTGCTGATATCGGAGAAAACGCGGCATCTGTGGACCAGACTTTACAGTCACATTAACGAATCAGATCTTTTCTCCTGGAGCTCGCCACACAAGTTTTACCATCCAGTATCTGCGCCACATCAAGTAATTTAAGACTGTTATTTTTAAAATAATGCAAACAAGGTGGTAGGAGAATTATATATTTTGCAAATGAGCTGTAATTTTGTAAAACCAAAAAAAAATACTTTTTTAATGATATGTGCAGAGTTGTTTGTATCTTCAGGGATTTTATTCCTCTTCTGTTGCCATAAATCTGTATCTATACAGATTTAATTTTAACTGCCAACTGTTCATTTGTACATATTATTACAATTGGAATGTTTTGATTTGAAGATTGCTTGTTTTTATTTTATTAAGTTTAATTTAAGAATAAATTGAAATGCACAACTGTTATGTTTTATTGTTAAAATGTCTCAAGGAGACCTTCTGTTAGACCAGGTTAATATTTATTTAGAGATTAATTGGACTTGTTGCAACAAAAGTAACATCTAAAGACATTTTTTTATTTTATTTATCACGTTTAATTCAGTATTCATCTGTCACAAACACAATAAATATAAAGCATCTTAAAAAAAGTTTACTAAACCAACCTTTTAATCTTAGTACATTGATTCAAGCAAGCGGGAGAAAAATAACAAGTGATATAAGTTATTGACAGCTAAGGAAATCCTAAAAAATATTTCAGCATCAACTCTGGATTAATATTAAACATTTTTTAAGAACAATGGTGCTGTAAGATAAAATCAGATCAGTTTTCAACAGTGATTGTGTTAGTTTTCAGCATTTTTATTTTCAGCTAGGTAAAAAAAGGTGGTTCATTTTGAATGTGCTTGTCAGTAATTGCTCCGCATGCTATTGTCTGTTTCTATAATCACCTCTTTTAACAATTTTTTCCCCTAATTTTAAGAAATTAGTAATCAAACTTAAGAGCATCCTTGCTGGTCATGCTTAACATGTGCCCAAAATAATTTATAACTGTAGCAGGAAATGACACAAACAGATCTCAAAAGATACTAATTTAAAAAATCATGAATTATTTATGCAATTTACACTTTATTTTAAAAAAAAGGTGCTTGTTAATTAATTTTACTCACACAAACCAGTGATACCTGTGAAGTGTCATTACAAAACATCACTTGTTTTAATTAGACGTTTAACAATTTAGCTTTGGTGATGAGCTTCAAGTGGTAAGGATTGGAAGGACTCATTTTCTTCACCTATATATCTACCTCCTTCCAAAAATTCCTCTCCAGAAAGGCAATATTTTAATTTATTTTTATTTTTAATTCAAATTATGCCCTAAATCTGTCAGAAGTAGAAATAAATTTGGGCCTAACTGCAGATCACCACAAGTAAAAAATGTTAAAATAAGCTATTTCTAAACACTGAATCATCAGGTGTTAGGGACCTTATAAACTCCTGTGGACATTAGTCTGTTAAGAGGTTTTAAGGGAAGAAAAATTGGATGTTTCTTTGGTTACTCGTCCATCCAGAAGGGGGCAATACAGGAAAAGCCATGTACAAAAAAACCAAGACCTCAGCACAGTTTACAGTGACATCTAGGTGAGGGAAGGAAGATCCTTAAAGGTTGTTGGAAAACAAATATTTTGGCTTTTTCTAAAATTATTTCTAGAGTTTACCTCTTAGATGTATTATTGTAAATACATGTAACGTCACTATTGTAACATGAATAAGATTTGTTTAGTCCATCCTTTGTTTTTAATGGATCTGTTATGTGTGGAATGACAAACATTTATATTCATGTTTCTTTTATAATAGAAGTGTTTGCATATAACAAATATATTCATGTTTCTTTTATAATAGAAGTGTTTGCATATAACAAATATATTCATGTTTCTTTTATAATAGAAGTGTTTGCATATAATAAGAGTTATAACTTTTCTGATAAGGCCTGCTGGATCCAGGTGGCCATAG
>JAVLVB010000083.1:0-12797 GCA_032876305.1 Orestias chungarensis | reverse complement strand
TAGCATCGTTAGCCGCGCCAGCATCGTTAGCCGCGCCAGCATCGTTAGCCCCGTTAGCATCGTTAGCCGCGCCAGCATCGTTAGCCGCGCCAGCATCGTTAGCCGCGTTAGCATCGTTAGCCGCGCTAGCATCGTTAGCCGCGTCATCCCCGGAGCTGAAAATACTCGGAACTGCGGGCAAATTAACTTCGGCCTCCAGGCCTTCGGGCCTCCGAGCTTCCGGGCCCGGCCTACCGCTCGGGAGGACGAAACTGCGGCGGCGGGACGCCTCGCTCCTAAAGCCACTCACCGAGGCGGTGTCTGTGGGGGAGAAGTCCATGAAACCAGCGGGCAGAGCGGCCGGAGAGTCTCTGGGAGGCTCCGCCATCTTTCCTTCTCTGTGCTAGAAAAACATAAGGAAAAACACCCGGAAACGGAAACGGGTGGGTGGGGCTTATACGGAGGGGGCGGGGTTTATAATTGTGGTAATATTGTCTATTTATTCTTTTATCAGATGTTGTGTTTCCTGCCCTTTCTGTGTAATTGTAACTTTGTGTTTAAACTGTGTAACTTTAACGAACAAATCAAAACCTTATAGTCTGATATTATATTCTGTTAATTAAATTAGTTAACCTTATTAACCTTATTACTTTTTAATAAGGTTAATAAGGTTAATTAACAGAATATCATTTCAGACTATAAGGTTTTCAAATACTGTTTTTAAATACTGTTACTAATATTATTCCTCCATCATAAATATCCTGTCATTTATCTCTTACTTATTAAAATTACATGTTTTATTGTTACTCCACAATATATATAATTTCTTGTTTTATGTTTCTTTGTTGTAAATATTCTCAGTCTTGTTATTAATCTTTATCATGTCTATTTCTCCCACTGTCTTTTGAATGTTATAAAACCATCTTCCTTTTTCCCTTCATTCCATTCCTTCTGCATCTTTAGTTGTTGTTTCTGATTTATTGCCGTTATTGTAAAGTTGATTTGTCCCGTTGTTGCTCTGTTCGCTGCCCTGTCTGCTGCTTCATTTCCCTCCACCCTGATGTGTGCTGGTACCCATATGAATGTCATTTCTAACCCCATCATCTTTATTCTAAATAGTATTAGTTGTATCTCTAATAATAAGTCTGTCCTGCTTTCTGAATGACTATTCTGTAAACTTCAGTGCTGAGCTTGAATCTGAACAGACTTTTGTTTCCAATGGTTTTATTTCTTCTACCCACTGCACTGCTAATAATAATGCTAACATTTCACTGGTGTTTACTGATAATCCATTTGTGAGTCTTTTTGCTTGTTTTATGTTAAACTCTGGTATGATTAATGCTATTCCTATTTTTCCTGTCTGATCTTTTGATGCATTTGAATAAATCTGAACATATTTATAATATTTATCTATGTATTCCTGAACTGTGTAGGAATTAAATAAAGTAATAATGATAATAATAAAAAATAATGATAAAATTGAAATCTTGTATCCTTTTTCCTCCCAGAGGACAATTTCACAATTTTTCACTAATATTTTCTTTTCTGTAGAGAGAACGGATGTCATGGTGGGAGTGGCCTGTGCTGACCCAGGGCTGAGGCATCACCAGAAGTTTAACACCTTAAAGAATGTTTATTTTATGCTGTATTTCTTTGTTCTATGAATCCTCAAGTGCCATCAGGTCCACCAGGAGCTCCATGAACTTTTTCCCATAAGGCAGCATGTTCTGCTGGTACCCACACTGAAAACACAAGTTTTTACCAAGCATTTGTGTCTCCTTTCAGGAGCAAGCACCTTAGTTCATGTGAAACAGGACAAAACGAATCTACAAATAACTTTTCAGCAAGATAGAACAGCTTGTTTTAAGGAAATTACTCCTACAAAGCTGATAAATACTAGTTTAATTGCAAGATTTTCTTTCTGTTTTCTATATTTCTTTATTTGTTGTGAGTGAGCAAATCTGCCAAGGGAACTTAGACATAAATAGTAAGGTTTTGTGTTGTTCCATTGCAGATCCAGACACCTAGTCCAAGCCGTTAGTTTGTGATCTGGGTCTGTTTTTATCCAACTCCATGTCAACCAGCTGCTGGACCAGAGATCTCAGCTCCTTCAGCTCAGATTGGACAGCCTGGAGCTCCTGTCGCAGCAGCCCAGGATGTTGGACCTGCCCTAGGTCCTGCTGGTTCTGGTAGAGACAGTTCTTTAGTTCCTGGAGCTTCTGCTCCCGAGGTTCCTCGGACTCTTGGGTGGGAAGATCTCGAAGCTCATGATTCCCCTGAGCTCCAAGAAGCTGCTGATTCTGCTGGTGAGGTTTCTGCTGGACTCTGACAGAGAGCAGATGTCAGCCTTGCTGCTTGACTTTAACCTGTTGTGTCCTTCTGTCCTCACCTTGTACTCATGTTTGTCTCCATGTCCCTCTGCAGGACCAGGACCCGGTCCAGAGTCTCCTGCAGAACAAGCCGTCCCATCACGCCCAAGCAAACATGCGTTCCAATGAAATGTCCTGACCTGAGCCGTGATGCTATCACATACCTCGCACAGTGGACAGCAGTGCTTGGAGATGTACTGGTTGTCATGGAAACGGCAGAGACGGGGCATGGATTCTTCCACCTGTAAGATCACCGCCGCCTGCTGCATGACTGCATTAGCTTGGGAGTTATCATGCACCCTGAAACCATTAATCAGTCAGTCAGTCAGTCCAATTCATCAATCAATCAATTCATTAGTGAATCAATCAGTCAACCAAGCATTCAATCAATCAATCTATCTATCTATCTATCTATTTATCTATCTATCTATCTATCTATCTATCTATCTATCTATCTCTCTATCTATCTATCTATCTATCTATCTATCTATCTATCTATCTATCAATTGATTAGCAAATCAATCAGTCAATCATTCCATAAACTAATCAATCAATTAATCCGTCAATCAATCAATTTGTGAGTCAATCAGCAACAAGCCAGTAAACAGATTTTCATGATTTAGGTTAAAGGGTTGTTTCAGGTCATTCTCCAGATCCAATTCCAGGTGTGACCTCTGACCTCTGAAAAGTGTCGGTTAGGAGTGCGATCAGCAGGTTGATACACAAGATGGACGAGGCTGCCAGGAACGTCCCACACAGTAGAGGAGCCATGACGTTGTCCACCGTTTCCATGGCAGCATACTCATACTCGTCCACCAGCGTGATGCGGTAAAGGCTGTAGAGCAGACCTGAGACAGACTGCATGCTGGGAACTGAAGTCCTTCCTGGGAAAACATGGCGGTTTCTGTCAGAGCTGATCTTAAACTTGTGGTTTTCACAAAGACCGGACCACGGATGGTCTGACCTCCAAATATGATCCAGAAGCTGCAAGCGTAGGGGATGAAGATCTCTGCATACAGGAACAGGAAGCACATCACATCCCCCACAATGTTCCCCAACATGACAATGAAGGGCCCCATCAACCTGAGCAACAGAAGGGCCCGGGATCAGCTTGACTCCACAGGAAAACAACAGATCTTTCACAAGATTTTGGGGATGGTTCTGAGGTGTGGTTGTGGTCCTCAGAGGACCTCTAAGGAATGGGACCCCACCAGTTCAGTCAGCGGTGGCTAACTGGCCCCAGTGGTTCAGTGGCTGGTTGCTAACTGTGAGTCAAGTGTTATATAGAATGAAGGAGCAAAGCTAATCACTAATAAAAGGTACGAAACCTTGTTTATAGTCCTCTTATTTTTAATCTAGGACATGGTACAACCTCAAGGAGCTGGGTCAGGCTTTCAGCTAGAGATTTACCGCGTCTGGTACCTGAAGGCTCGGACGTGTTTCATGAGTCGCAGCCAGAGGAAGATGATGGAGAGGGAGAACAGGCGCAGACTGATGGTGAGGAGGAGGACAGATGGCTGCAACACATCGGCCATATGAGTGCTGAAGGATGCCGCTAGCAAAGAGTAGACCAACCAGTCGAAAATGTTCCTGAGGGCAGGTAGGGAGGAAGGTCAGGCAGGAGGAAACACATTGAGTAGAGCCAGGTCCACATGGACCAGAGGGAGTAATCGCACCACAGGTCCCGGCTGTAGTTGCCTCTCATCCTGTGGATCCTTCTTGTCTGCATCAGAAGAAACTGTTTCTCCTGTAACGCAGATACGCCATTGCAGTTACAGCTGCTACAGTCGCCATCTCCTATTATCCAATAACCAGAGGATCTGGAACAACACTGCCTGTCCTACCTGAGGCCACATGGGATGTGAACAGTGCAGGTCGTCCTGGCAACGGCGCTCCATCCACCTTCGCCAGAGATGGAGCTTCTTCCTCGAGGATACAATGTCATGGATCTCCCTGGCAACCTCCTCCACGGTCAGCAGAAGTGCCAGGACAAGCAGGAGAACACGCCACCAATCCTGAGACAGACAGGGGTCGCAGTTTAGAGCTATATCGATGAGAGCCAGACAGGTGAGAGTAACAGACAGGTAACCTGGGGAAAGATGTAGCGATAAGGCGAGTACTGGCAGGTAGACACGGAGATGGCCACTGCCGTCCAAGAAACATTGAGCAGGAAGTTGAGGACCAAAAGAATCCAGGCCCCTGACCTGGAGCCGCCAGGAAACATAACCCCAGGTACACCAGTTATGATGTCAGAAAACGTAAACCAATCACAGAGACCTCACCTGCCATAAAGTTTCCACTTGACCTGAATTAGTTTGAGAAAAACCGGATCCATAATGAGGTCCAGTTTCCCCTCCAGAACGACCACCTGCAGCTACAGAAGACATCAGATTTTACCGTACTCTATGTTCTGTTATCAATGTTCTCTAGCCTGACCTCAACAATCTAGAGGTAGAATCTGCAACCTAGATTATAACTTTAAGAATTCTAGATCTAGAATCCTCATGCTAGTTAGATTCCAGATTATGTGCTGGTATCTTACAGGGGTTGTCGGTTCGTTGGTTCCCATTCCTTCAAAACAGACACAAACGCGTGAGTCAGTACTGGTAACACTCCCTGCGGTACCAGCGCTACCTGGGTTACCTTGTGGGGCGTCCTCAGGTGTGTGGGGTCCTGGTTCTAGCAGGTTCAGGTAGAAGTACTCCTGCCTCATCATTCTGTCAGTCAAGTGGAACTGACGGAGAGCAACCTGAGCCTAAATGCAACAAATGTTAGTCTAGAGTGTAGACCAATCAGGGCACTGTTTGTAGGGGGGTGGGGCCCTACCTACCACATGACTCATGCGACCAATCAGAGCGGTGATACACAGCTGTCCATCAGAGTCCTTCACCCTAGCATCAGCTCCAAGCTCAAGCAGGACCTGAGCTGCTTCACTGCGCTCTGGAAGCAGAGGAATGGGTGATGATGTCACTGATGCCATCATCAACGACATCATCTTACTGTTGATGTCATATGCTGAGTGTGATGTCAGAGGTGTGATGTAATTATCACCCATGTTGGCGGCGAGCTGCAGCGGCGTGCGCTGCTTGTAGTCCGTACAGCCGATGGAAGCTCCGCCCTTTAGCAGCAGCCGGATAGATTGGACCGCGTCGTTCTTGGCGGCGTAGTGAAGAGGAGTCTGCTGGTCCAGAAAAGTCTGTGCGCTAAGATCAGCTGACAACAAAACACAGACTTGGTATTGAACCTTCAGAACCAGTGCTCAAACACTGGACCTACAGACCTTTCTGGTCCAGTAGGAACTGGACCATTTCCTCATAGTCCAGAGCTGAGGCAACATGCAACGGTGTGACACCAAACTGATCTGAACGGAGTAGGTCAGATCCCCGGTCCAAGAAGAAGCGCATTACGTCCACACTCCAGGCTCTGGACACCTGGGAACACAAACCTGAGGTCACAGCTTCAACTCCTAAAAGGCAAACCTCTCTCAAGAAGATCTCATCAGGCGTGACCTCGTGAAGGGCCGTCTGTCCATATTGATCTGAGCAGTTCGGGTCAGCGCCGTCTGAGATCACCTGATCCAGGAACTGGAGATCCACCTAAAAACAAAGAGGCAACCTGAACATCATGGCACCTAGTCAGTCTAGTCTCACCTGGTCAGTCTCACGCGGTCAGTCTAGTCTCACGCGGTCAGTCTCACCTGGTGAGTCTAGTCTCACCTGGCCAGTCTTACCTGGTAAGTCTAGCCTCACCAAGTCAGTCTCACCTGGTCAGTCTCACCCGGTCAATCTAGTCTCACCTGGTCAGTCTCACCTGTACCCTTTTTCCACCAAGAGCTGGTTTGCGGCTGGTTCCAAGCGCGAACCAACAAAGAAACGTTTTTCCACACACTGGTGCTGGCCGAAAAGCGACGTCCTTACGTCGCTCCATGCGTACGTCACCAGTAGATTTAGCGCCAAATAAAAGCGCCACAAGACCACAACAACACTTTAAGCTTGTTAATAATTTTCTTACCCATGAACTCAGACCCTCCCGCAGCCATCTCTCACTAGATGTATTGGAACACCCGTTTGGTCCTTGAAGCCCCTGCAAGTTTTTTTTTACACTTCGGTGGAGGACCACACTGCGAGCAGGAACTTTGTCTCGTCCACTGACCGGCTATTAATTGTTACGTAGCCCTGCGCCCAGTGGCTGACATCATCACGTTAAACCGGTTCTTTGCTCTGACACCAGAAAGAGTTGGGGCCAGCTAAGCGCCAGGTTGGAAACAGTTTGGAACCAGTTTGGTAAGTGGAAACACAAAGAACTGGTGCTAAGTTTGGCTCTAGCACCGAACCAGCACTGGAACCAGATTGGTGGAAAAGGCCCCCTGTAAGTTTTAATTGGCCAGTCTCACCTGGTCAGAGTCCTGGTTGCTGGCTGCCAGCTGTCTAAAGTGGTCCAGCAGTTTCTTGTTTAGGTTGTGTGTTTTGTCTGTCCTATCCGTTTCATCTCCCCTCTGTTCTCTGTCTTCCTCATCCTCTGCCAGGCCTGTGTACCTGGTCTCCAGACGAACACCTGAGCATCATGAAAGACCGTTGGATGTCTAGAATGCAGGTCTGTAGACAGAACACACAAAACTCACCTGTCAACATTTTCCTTTTTTGGCTCCAACGGCCTATGGAGTATGACCTCCACTGAGACTCCTCTGTTGACAGAACACACCTGGACTCCTCAGGATACACCTGGGCCTGTAGACATGGAGAGGTCAGAACACCAAACCAGAACCAGGTCTAGGAACTGGACATCAGATGGGTGAAACTTCCAAGTGGTCCAAAAGCCTTGGAGAACCATTTACCAGGATCTGGACTGGGAGTTGAGTGAAACCAACCTTCTGCCAGGGGTGGGGGGTCCTGGTTCTTCCAGTGATCTCCAACTCCATTCCCAGTTCACCTGCAGACAGGTCCAAATTTTCTTAGACGTCCTGGTCCTGTAAGACCTCTGTCCACCAATCCAGAGCTTGCCGGCTGAACAGTTGGAGAGATTCTGAAAAGGGCAACCCCTTCTGGAATGGGTGTCAAAATCAGTACCCAGGAAACACCAGACTGATCTCCTAAGGTTTTACTTAGGAGGTTGTGTCCAGCGTTTCCGAGCTACAGATTAAAACCCAGAGCTGAGGACCGACCGGAGCCACAGTCAGCTGATGTTTATCAAGCAGCCGTCCGCTCAAAGGTTTCGTCTTATCTAGGGTGGAGGAGCATGAAGGGTTTGGCTTCAGAGACGAAATTACATCAAAAGGACTTTCAGATTAACCAAGACAAACTTGTACAAACGTATTGTGAACCTCACATCTCTGCCTTCTCCCGGTTAGTCTCGTCTAACCTGGTTAGTCTCCCCTGGTCAGTCTAGTCTCCCCTGGTCAGTCTTACCTGGTCTGTCTTGTCTCACCTGGTCAGTCTCCCCTAGTTAGTCTCCCCTGGTTTGTCTAACCTAGTTAGTCTAGTCTCCCCTGGTCATTCTCACCTGGTTAGTCTCCCCTGGTCACTCTTACCTGGTCTGTCTCGTCTCACCTGGTCAGTCTCACCTGGTTAGTCCCATCTAGTTAGTCTAGTCTCCCCTGGTCAGTCTCACCTGGTCAATCTAGTCCCACCTGGTCAGTATCACCTGGTTAGTCTAGTCTCACCTGGTCAGTCTCACCTAGTTAGTCTAGTCTCCCCTGGTCAATCTAGTCTCACCTGGTCAGTCTTACTGGTTAGTCTCACCTGATGAGTGTTGTCTCACCTGGTCAGTCTCATCTAGTTAGTCTAGTCTCCCCTGGTCAGTCTCACATGGCTAATCTAGTCTCACCTGGTCAGTCTAACCTGGTTAGTCTAGTCTCACCTGGTCAGTCTCACGTAGTTAGTCTAGTCCCACCTGGTCAGTCTCACGTAGTTAGTCTCAGCTGGTCAGTCACACCTAGTTAGTCTATTCTCCCCTGGTAAGTCTAGTCTCACCTTGTCAGTTTCACTGGTTAAAACACAGCTGAGACTTTTAGTTTATTATTTCTCAATTTATTCACATTTAGGGATATATTCGTCAGTCTCGCCTCACCTGGTCAGTCTTACCTAGTTAGTCTATCCTCACCTAGTTAGTCTTACCTGGTTAGTCTACTCTCACCTGGTAAGTCTAGTCTCACTTGGTCTTTTTCACAGGTAAAAACACAGCTGAGACTTTCTTATTATTTCTCCATTTATTCACGTTTAGGGATAAATTCATCAGTCTCACCTGGTCAGTCTATTCTCACCTGGTCAGTCTTACCTAGTTAGTCTAGTCTCACCTGGTCAGTCTAATCTCACCTAGTTAGTCTTACCTGGTTAGTCTAGTCTTCACTGGTCAGTCTCACCTTGTCTGTCTTACCTAGTTAGTCTATTCTCACCTAGTAAGTCTTACCTGGTTAATCTAGTCTCACCTGTTCAGTCTCGTCTCACTTGGTCAGTCTAATCTCACCTGGTCAGTTTATTCTCACCTAGTTAGTCTTACCTGGTTAGTCTAGTCTTGACTGGTCAGTCAGACCTTGTCTGTCTTACCTAGTTAGTCTCTTCTCATCTAGTAAGTCTTACCTGGTTAATCTATTCTCAACTAGTTAGTCTTAACTGGTTAGTCTCGTCTCACCTGGTCAGTCTTACCTGGTCTAGTCTCAGCTGGTCAGTTTAATCTCACCTGGTCAGTCTATTCTCACCTAGTTAGTCTTACCTGGTTAGTCTAGTCCCACCTGTTCAGTCTTACCTAGTTAGTATCATCTCACCTGGTCAGTCTATCACCTAGTTAGTCTTACCTAGTAAGTCTAGTCTCACCTGGTCAGTCTAATCTCACCTGGTCAGTATATTCTCAACTAGTTAGTCTTACCTGGTTAGTCTAGTCTTCACTGGTCAGTCTCACCTAGTTAGTCTATTCTCACCTACTAAGTTTTACCTGGTTGGTCTATTCTCACCTAGTTAGTCTTACCTGGTTAGTGTAGTCTCACCTGTTCAGTCTTGTCTCACCTGGTCAGTCTTACCTAGTCTAGTCTCACCTGGGCAGTCTAATCTCACCTGGTCAGTCTATTCTCACCTAGTTAGTCCCATCTAGTTAGTCTAGTCTCCCCTGGTCAGTCTCACCTGGTCAATCTAGTCCCACCTGGTCAGTATCACCTGGTTAGTCTAGTCTCACCTGGTCAGTCTCACCTAGTTAGTCTAGTCTCCCCTGGTCAATCTAGTCTCACCTGGTCAGTCTTACTGGTTAGTCTCACCTGATGAGTGTTGTCTCACCTGGTCAGTCTCATCTAGTTAGTCTAGTCTCCCCTGGTCAGTCTCACATGGCTAATCTAGTCTCACCTGGTCAGTCTAACCTGGTTAGTCTAGTCTCACCTGGTCAGTCTCACGTAGTTAGTCTAGTCTCACCTGGTCAGTCTCACGTAGTTAGTCTCAGCTGGTCAGTCACACCTAGTTAGTCTATTCTCCCCTGGTAAGTCTAGTCTCACCTTGTCAGTTTCACTGGTAAAAACACAGCTGAGACTTTTAGTTTATTATTTCTCAATTTATTCACATTTAGGGATATATTCGTCAGTCTCGCCTCACCTGGTCAGTCTTACCTAGTTAGTCTATCCTCACCTAGTTAGTCTTACCTGGTTAGTCTACTCTCACCTGGTAAGTCTAGTCTCACTTGGTCTTTTTCACAGGTAAAAACACAGCTGAGACTTTTTTATTATTTCTCCATTTATTCACGTTTAGGGATAAATTCATCAGTCTCACCTGGTCAGTCTATTCTCACCTGGTCAGTCTTACCTAGTTAGTCTAGTCTCACCTGGTCAGTCTAATCTCACCTAGTTAGTCTTACCTGGTTAGTCTAGTCTTCACTGGTCAGTCTCACCTTGTCTGTCTTACCTAGTTAGTCTATTCTCACCTAGTAAGTCTTACCTGGTTAATCTAGTCTCACCTGTTCAGTCTCGTCTCACTTGGTCAGTCTAATCTCACCTAGTTAGTCTTACCTGGTTAGTCTAGTCTTGACTGGTCAGTCAGACCTTGTCTGTCTTACCTAGTTAGTCTCTTCTCATCTAGTAAGTCTTACCTGGTTAATCTATTCTCAACTAGTTAGTCTTAACTGGTTAGTCTCGTCTCACCTGGTCAGTCTTACCTGGTCTAGTCTCAGCTGGTCAGTCTAATCTCACCTGGTCAGTCTACTCTCACCTAGTTAGTCTTACCTGGTTAGTCTAGTCCCACCTGTTCAGTCTTACCTAGTTAGTATCATCTCACCTGGTCAGTCTATCACCTAGTTAGTCTTACCTAGTAAGTCTAGTCTCACCTGGTCAGTCTAATCTCACCTGGTCAGTATATTCTCAACTAGTTAGTCTTACCTGGTTAGTCTAGTCTTCACTGGTCATTCTCACCTAGTTAGTCTATTCTCACCTACTAAGTTTTACCTGGTTGGTCTATTCTCACCTAGTTAGTCTTACCTGGTTAGTGTAGTCTCACCTGTTCAGTCTTGTCTCACCTGGTCAGTCTTACCTAGTCTAGTCTCACCTGGTCAGTCTAATCTCACCTGGTCAGTCTATTCTCACCTAGTTAGTCTTACCTAGCTAGTCTAGTCTCACCTGGTCAGTCTAATCTCACCTGTTCAGTCTATTCTCACCTAGTTAGTCTTACCTGGTTAATCTAGTCTTCACTGGTCTGTCTCACCTTGTCTGTCTTACCTAGTTAGTCTAGTCTCACCTGGTCAGTCTATTCTCACCTAGTTTTACCTACTTAGTCTATTCCTACCTAGTAAGTCTTACCTGGTTAGTCTATTCTCACCTAGTTAGTCTTACCTGGTTAGTATAGTCTCACCTGTTCAGTTTCGTCTCACCTGGTCAGTGTAATCTCACCTGGTCAGTTTCACAGGTAAAAACACACCTGAGACTTTTATGTTATCATTTCTGCATTTATTCACATTCAGGGACATATTCTGGTTGTTGTCCGCCGTCTGTCCTGATGGAGAGAGACTCATGGATGTGGGGGTGGAGCCTCGCAGCAATCTTTATCCAAACCAGTGGCTTCCCATGCAGTCGGTGTTCCAGGGAACGCGGCAGAGCCAGCACCACTCGGCACGACACAGAGAGCAGCGCATGTGCATGCAGCCGCCTGCAGGGGGAGACAGAGGCAGTCTTAGGCAACCCTCCCTCTCAGTATGTCAATGGCGTCAGAGGCGGAGCTTACCATTCCTCTCCACAGGAACCTGACAGTGGGGGCAGGGCTTGGTGGACTCCTGGATGAGGAGCAGAGATGCCGCCTCCCACCTCCCTCTCTGGGAAGCTGCTGCCTCCACAATGAAACCCTGAGGAGATGGGGGCACGTCAGCATCAGCCTCATCATCTGCATCGCCGCTCTGCAGCTCTGTGACTCACCTGTGAGACTTCAACCGTGGGCAGGGCCTCAAGGACCCCACACGGCCCCTCGTGGTACCCCCGCCTGCAGTCCCTGCAGAAGACGAAGCCGCAGCCGAGCCGTCGGTCACACTCCACTCTTCTGATGCGGTCAGGTGGGACAAGCCCCGCCCCACAGCCAGGTGAGGGGCACATGATTCCTCCAATGGTCAGAAGACACTCCTCAGCGCCGTATTGGAGATACCGACCATACTGAACCAGAACCAGAACCAGAACCAGAGGTGAGCCACCAGAAGACAGGCATGTTACGTTAGCACCAGAGGCTCTGTAGTGTTATAACACTCCTGTTAGATGGGGAGCAGCTGTGAGAACTGAGAGCTGGTTGGGTCCAGACTTTATGCAGAACTAGAACCAGAACCAGACTACATGCTAGTTGTCCATTAACCTTCATCCTCATGTTATTGTCGGTTCTGACTGAGAGACTTACTGCAAGATTTTGAACCAATAGAAGTTTGGAAAAGTCTTTTTTTTTCAGCACTAAACCAGAAAACTGGACACAATACTAAAGATTGGAGTTTCAGTTTGTTGGTTTCTATATTGAGAATTGTGTCTAACTAGGAAAACACCTGAACTCATTCTAGACGTTTGATCCAACGTAACAACAGTTCAGAACCCAACATGGACCACCACTCAAAACCAGAACCCGACATGGACGACCACTCAGAACCAGAACCCGACATGGACCACCACTCAGAACCAGAACCCAACATGGACGACCACTCAGAACCCGACATAGACCACCACTCAGAACCCAACATGGACGACCACTCAGAACCCGACATGGACCACCACTCAGAACCAGAACCCGACATGGACGACCACACTCAGAACCAGAACCCGACATGGACGACCACACTCAGAACCAGAACCCAACATGGACGACCACTCAGAACCCGACATGGACCACCACTCAGAACCCAACATGGACGACCACTCAGAACCCGACATGGACCACCACTCAGAACCAGAACCCGACATGGACGACCACTCAGAACCAGAACCCAACAAGGACCACCACTCAGAACCAGAACCCGACA
>JAVLVB010000082.1:1684956-1705523 GCA_032876305.1 Orestias chungarensis | reverse complement strand
GACGCAGACAGAGGGAAACAGAGAGGTTAGAGCCATGGAGGATGCTCAGGGCCAGCATGTTAGGAAGCAAACGCTGATCAGCTCCAAATGTCCTCAGCTCAGGAGGAAAATCTAAAGATGACCCATTTATGTCTGATCCCAACTTCTTTAAGGTATGACCTGCTGATTTCAGCTTTGAGTCCCTGGATTAGGATGCAGCTGTTTTCATTTAAAATCAAAACCACTAAACATGAAAGAAATATGCTCCAAATATCTCATTGAGTCCATACTAAGAGTTAAAGCACAGATTCATCTGTTTCAGTGGTTTATTGAAATGGTTCCATGAAGCACAAGGAACCATTTTAACGCGGCTGATGACTAGTTTAGCTAAATGTTCTTATTAAAGATTATTAATAAAGTGTTATATGTTCACCTATATATTTCATCTGGAATTATGAGGCCGGAGGCAAAAAAAAGCATTTAAAACGTATTTTTTTACATCCTTACAAATGTCCACAAGTATCAAAGGGGGATTAATTTATTTATTATTGATTAATAAATTACTAAAGTAAGCTTCATTAATAAAAGTCTACCAACCGTATCGCTCATTAAGAAATGATCGATTTGGCATTTCAGAATATCCAAAATAAACTTTATAAATGCGTAGTGTGCATACAACATGTTTACAGCTCTACAAGATAGATATAATGAAGAGTTTAGACTCAACATTTGTCAAGAAACCTGTTAGTTTTGATTCTAATTTTGAATTATTGTGTAATAAACACTTAATACAGGATTTGCAGGCCTATAAACTATTTATTAGACTTCTCATATAAGGGGGGCCTTGTTGTAAATCACTACCAGGTAAAGCTGACGGTCGGCACAGCTAAAAAAAAAAAAGCTTATTTTTATTATATGATAAATAAATAAAAAAAGCATCTACTCAAAATCCTGGAAGCTAAATGTGCGTTGGGCTCCTACTGTGGCTCATCAAACCCCAAATAAGGGCCAGAGTTGATCTCAGATGCAGGAATAATGCTTCAAACGGTTATGCAATAAACAGTTATTAAGAGATTTATAAGGAAAAATCTACAGCAGGTTTGGCTATTTCTGCATCTGAGACGTCAAGTTGCTCCTATATCAGAACCATGAAGCAGGAAGTCAATCCCAGCCCTGCTCTCATCAGCAGGAGGAAAGCAGGGAGTTAATGACATGAATGTGGAGCTGAATGGATGGACGAGGCTGAGGAAGCTGAGCAGGGAGGAGGAGGAGTGTGGCAGAGCAGTGATGGAGAGATGAGAGGAAGAGGAAGAGGAGGGACAGCTCTACATCTGTTGGAGGAGGAAGTCTGGAGGAAAGGATTAGGGAGGACAGAGACTGGAGTGAAGCGTGGAGTGAGTTCCTCCCAGCTTCTCCCCCCCCTACCACCGGCACAACAGCCTGGGTCAGGGTCTCACTAAGACCCTGACAGATGTGATGACACGAGAGTTTCCTGCGTCCTTCAGCTGCTCGGCCTCAGAGGAAACACCTCAGATAAACACCCAGAGAAGAACCCACTGGTCTGATCTGGACTCACCATAAGACGTGAAATCAAAGCCTGCAGGGACTTCCTGCGTGCTGAAGTCCTCGGTGTAGAATCCAGTGTGGCAAACCTCCATGTCCTCGTTCTGGAGGAAAAAGCAAGAAGTTTCCATTAAAAAAGCAAACAAAACAAAAGCGAAAAGAAAAGAGGAGAAAAGAAAAGAGGAGAAAAGAAAAGAGGAGAAAAGAAAAGAGGAGATAAGAAAAGAAAAGAAAAGAGGAGAAAAGAAAAGAGGAGATAAGAAAAGAAAAGAAAAGAAAAGAAAAGAGGAGAAAAGAAAAGAGGAGAAAAGAAAAGAGGAGAAAAGAAAAGAGGAGAAAAGAGGAGATAAGAAAAGAGGAGAAAAGAAAAGAGGAGAAAAGAAAAGGCTTCACTCCAAATCAGCTGAGATTGTTGTGTTTGGAGGAACGGATGAGAAACAAAGAGCAGAACCAACCTGTGATCTGAGCTGCTCCCTGTCCGAGTCTCAGCTGCGGTGGAAGCGGAACTCTCCGCCCGGAGCTCCGCGGCTCCTTATAGGCGCGGCGGCGCGTGGGCGTGGCGCGTGTCTGCGGTGCGTCGTGACCTGGGGACCCAACTCCCCCCAACACACACACACACACACACACACACACACACACACACACACACACACACACACACACACACACCCCGCTTGAACAACATTCATTCATGCCACAGAAACACAAACATGTTCAACTCTTATGGAGAAAATTAACCTTTAGTTACTTTTTCTTCTGAGCAGGAACTGAAACAAACAATTTATTATTTACAATCGGACAAAAAATACAAATAACAGACGGAAAATATGTGAATATATTTATCTATAGTTTATTACAGTACTGTGGGGGGGGGGGTTCACCACTGTAGTTTCCATCTTTGGTCCTTTTCACCTCCTTTTCATGTATTTTCATTTTTCTACCTTTCCACTCATTTCTTTATGTTCGTTTTTTAAAGGTAAACATGTCGGCGAGGTTTAAACTAAAGAGACATTTCACAACTTTTACTGCAGGTGACCTATAATTTGTAAATTGTGTTGCAGTTTAATGTTAATCCTCCTTAGGTTGGATATAAGTGTCTGCTAAACATTTGCCACATTTGATCGAAACATCCAAATTTCAAAACTATATTTACAGCAGAAATCCTGAAAAACGTGGATTTTGTGTTCAGTAACGGTTTATTTTTAAAACTGACACTAATTCAAATGAAGTTATTAAGCTTTAGCAGATGAAACGTGTTCAGACGGTTGGTTACAGATGCAGGAACACAAAACGTGGATAAAAGCTGCTGGGGTCAAAGGTGAAACAAGGAAGAGTTCAATGTAAATGATAGCATAAAAGCAAAGTTTGAGTAAAACTCTCTGATTTTGAGCTACATTGTTGGATATTTGTTACATTTTGGCCTTTAATTTGATTTATTTGTTGTTTTCTTTCATATCAAGTAAAGTTATTGTTTCTAAAGGTTCCTCACTGACCTACAATGAATATTATCACATTCTTAAACTTTAACAGCATTTATGAAACACAATAAAGTCTTTGTTCAATATGTTTTTGCTATCAGGACACCGGTTTTATTTTTCTTATACCAAATATATTTATTTCTGAGATTAATGTATTTTTTCCAGAGTGACTGCAGAGCTGGAGATTTTGTTTCCGTAATCTTAATCTGGAGGTTCAGTTTTTTATATGCAGCAGGTCAGATTGAGGGAGCAGGAAGCATCACAATAATCTGAAAATAAATAAAGAAATGTAATTTTATTTTTGTGTTTCTAAAGTTGATCTGATACTAATTTCATTTAATGTTATTTTAATCTGTGACTGAAAAGGTTTCAGTTTATTTCTCCATTCATCCAAATTGATTTAATTTTCACAAAGCAGCAAATTCTAAAGATTTATTTCATCTCCGATTGAAGTTAGATGCTTAAAACAAGTATTCAGATTAAACTAATTCAGTTTAATGGATGGAAACTATGTGCATTGATCTGTTCATTTTAAATATTATTTCAGTTAATTTTCACTGTATTTCATAAAATCAGATTATAGGGAATAATTGTTTATGAATGCCTGTTTTCAGTTTGATCTCATTGTTAGAATATTACGTGTTTCTTAAGGACCAGATTTCATTAACTGTGTCCTTGTTGTTTTTTTATGTCCTTTAAAACTTTCAGCTCCTGATTGTCTGACTGCAGCTGAACTTTTTGAAATCAGAGCTTTTTTTTATGGGCTGGAGGCCAAGAATAGAAAAAAAAATCTCTGTATCTTTAAAAACCATTTGACAAAACAATGGCCTGTAAAAAAACTAACACGCACGAAGAAAGTCTGGAATCACAGCGTGAGTGGCTGCAGCAGATAAGGCCAGAGTAAACAAACACGCCCGTGCACATGCGCACACACGGCCACGGAGGCGGACACGCGCGCGCGCACAGGAAGGCTGCCTCTGCAGAAAGAGCGGCGGAGGAGTCGTGCACGACAGGAGTCGTGATTGGGAGGAAGGAGAGCTGAGGGATAAAGTTCCACAACAAGCAACAAGAAGCAGAAGGAGAGAAAAAAGTGATTTAGAACAAATATTATTATTATTATATCTAAAGTTTCATTCAGGAGCTTCATTATTACAGGAACTGAGTTCAGGAATTTAACTCCATGTGAAATCATTCATGAGGCTATTTGAAATTGAATAATTGTAGTTTCCTGTGATCTGAGTTAAATGGTATTTTTAACCTGCAGGCTGCCGTAGTTACAGACCGCGACAGCCATCAGCATCTCCAACAACTCCTCAGTTAAATGAGAAACTCCAACAACATTTAGTTTCCCTTCAGGATAAATAAAGGGGTTTTGATTGATTTGATTTAAATACTGATGATAAAAAGTTAATGATGCAGATTTACTAAATGTGAGTCACACTTTAACATATTGTTACTCAAGTAAAATGTTAAAATGATTAGTAAAAACTGATCCTCACATCTGATTTATCATGAAACAATCATCAGATAAAATAATTAAGTAAAGTAAAGTCTGCTATTTTAAAAAACTGAAATAACAAAGGATCTTTTGAAAAAGACAGAACATTTAATATTTGATAAATATCTAAGCTAGGAAGTGTTCCAGCATTTGATTGAAGCCAAATCAGTTTTTAAGGTTGGAAAATACAAAGCACACAATTTCAAACCTAATAGTACAAATAGATGTAAAAATATTACTGGTGGTTTTTGTGTTATTTTTAAAATACTGAATAGAGAACTATATAAATAAAAAATAAAAAATAAAAATTAAAAAAAATTAAAAAATAAAAATAAAAATAATATATATATATATATATATATATATATATATATATATATATATATATATATATATATATATATATATATATATATATATATGTATATATGTATATATGTGTGTGTGTGTGTGTGTGTATCTTTATTATTCTGCTTTTATAAACCCTCCTGATCAATGTGGCTCCAAAGCATATCACAGAGGTTTTTTGGTTTTAATGTTTGCTTTCAATAAACACTTTAAGGTAAAGTGAGTTTTAAATTGAACACAATGTGTAGAAATCTGTGCAGACCTGGTGTAACTTCCATTATGAAACTTTTTATGACGTAAATCTGCCCGGTAACAGAGGCCTAAAGGCCTAACCTGGTCAGTAATGTTGAAGAAAACCTTTTCCGATTCAGACGTTCTGCTTGTGAACTGATGAAGTCTCCGTTGTTTGGTTCGTTTCTCTCTGGTGACTTTAGAGCAGATCATGGAGAAGATGGAGTTCTCTCCTTCTGCTGCTGCAGAACGATGATTCTCACAGTATTTATTCAGCCAGGATGAGAAGTTGGAGGCAGTTAGTTTCCTCCTCTGAAAAAAACCAAAAACCTTAATGGGACAAAAATATTCCCGACAGGAAATATGAGAGAAGAGCTGGAGCTAATGTTGCAAAGCTGGACATTACAGAGCTTCTTTAAGTGTTGACAAAAATCACAGCTGAGGAGCTGCATGCCACTCTAAGGGGAGGTTTTCTGCAGCAGGACAACATGTTTTTGTTTTCCACAAAACACAAATTATTCAGCGACAAGAAAGAAAAATATGTTCTTTATTTCAAACAACATGACCTACAGTTGTCTGCAGCTAAAATTTATTTCTCTTTTCATCTTCTTATGGCCAAAAATTGTCTTTTATAAAGAAAATCGACCTTGAATCTTTCACATAAATCTACTTTATAGTCATTTGGACGACCGGGTTATGAGCTAAAAGAAGCACACGTGCTGCCACAACATACGATCCCGTTTTACCCCCTTAAAACACAGTTTGTTCTGCGTTGTGCAACTAAATTGAAGCACTTGGGTCTTCATGTGACACAGAAACTAAATTATAACACCTGTGGCCGGTACAAACAAACCATTGAAATAATGAACCTGTCCTACTACTTCCTGTTTATGTCAGCCATGTCTGATGTCAACAACTGAGAGAATTACGCTTCTGGGCGCGTCTCTCCACACCAGATGGAAACAAATTTGATTCCAACTTTCTTTCTTTCTTTTGTTCATTTTTGTAATGTTTTTAAAGTTCTCTGAAAGGTTTGCGTGAGAGTGTGATCCAAACGTGGCTGCAGAGCCTGTTTCTGTGCACAGTTCGACTAAGAGGGAAGCTGGACTTCAAGTTTGGCTCGAAGTAGATTCACTTTCTCTACCAAAGATTTCGGCAAAGCAAGGCAAATTTCTTTGTATAGCACATTTTCGTGTACGAGACAATTCAAAGTGCTTTACATCGGGGAAAAAAGAGGCGAAAATGGAAGAATAAAACATTTAGAAAGGAGAACATTTGTTTTTGTCCCATATTTGTTTATTGTAGCATCCAAACACCAAGAGAGCCTCGTTGTTGACATGGATTATTGCTTTAAAACGGTTCTTTGTTTGTTTTCTTATTATTTAATGGTAAAAGGTTTTTGGTAATGCCAGCAATTGTTGTATTTCCTGACATTATATCACATTATATCACATTATGTCACTTTATGTCACTTTATGTGTTGTTATCAATTTCAGCTGAGTATATTTATGCAGCAATAATGTACAACACACATCATCATTTCCTCCCACTCATAAATAAATTCATACATTTAAAAAAAATCAGCTCAAAACATGTCCAATCAGCACGCCGAGACGATGGATTGTGTTGTTTTTGTTGCCTTTACAGCGATCCCTCATACTGAGCATGCATGTGGCGACTGTGGAGAGGAATAACTCCCCCTTATCAGGAAGAAACCAACATCTGGCACGACCAACGTTGAGACAAACTAGCAAAGAAGGAAGATTTAATGACACTGAAAAAATAAACCCTTTATTTGGACAGCCTCTTAAAATAAATACTAGGTTAACCCAAATGTTTAACAATGGGTTAAAAAAAGTTTAATGTACAAACAGTTAAAAGGTCATAAGTACAGTGGGATTACACCATTAACAGTTTTAAAGACGAACACTAAAAGTTTAATAACCACCCAAAACATGGAGGGGAACTGGTGAAGGGATTGTAGTGATATTATCATGTTTGGATGGGACGTCTGCATCATTCTGTGTGGATTTGAGACCTGATTTATGCCAAAAAAAAAGGGTGGGGGGATTAAATTAGTCCAGATGTGCAGTTATGAAAACATAGACACTTTTATGAATGTAATTATTATCTAAAAAGATTTTGGCTTTGTTTAGCAGCCATAAGGAAAACAAACTTATCCTGACAAAACATTGTTTATTTGTTTATTGGGTTTAAAATCTCAGTCAAAGAGCACACAAGGATTTATTACTGTAGGTGAGAAGCTGAAAGCTGCGTCGACGCCACGTCACGTTCGTATTTTTTCCAACGCTTAATATCCCAGATGGAGACAGATAAAGAAGTTATGGTGCTGGTTACTGTTGGAAATCACTGGCATATTTATTTTTATGACATCAGCAAAGCAGTTAAAGTACAAATTGTGTTTTAAATGATGAAAATGTAAGAAAGTAAAAAAGAAAAAGTGAGGGACCAAAGATGGAGCCTTGTGGAACTCCACATGAAACAGTAAATAAAGGTGAATAGGGAAACCACGTGGTGTAATTATGGATGCATCCTATAAGGAGACCTGTGACCTGAGTTAGCATGATGCTGTAGAGAACATACTATGTAAATCATAAAAACATGAACTGTTTTATTTATTTGCATGTTTAGTTATAATAAAATGCATTTTATTTGTGTGCAAAAATAAGGTTGTTTTAACCCGATGATTGTGATTCTGATCTTACAGCTCTGGTTGCTTTTGAGCTCAGATAAATGTTTGCCTCTGCAGGAAGACTCAGGTTTAGTGAAAGCGGTTTTAAAATGTGCTTTTATGTTTACCTGTTTACAGTTTAGAGAAACAGGTGGATGTTTTTTTTTTTATGAGTAAAATACTGTAATCTTCTCTCAAATATACAAAAGCTTCAATATTTTAGCAGAAAGCTGAGACTTGTTTCTGTCTGTGGCTCCAAGTGAGCGTCGGCTTGTGCTGTTCTTTGTGTGCAAGAGGTGTTGGTTTCATGAGAAGCTTCAGAGTGACTTCACTTCCCAATTTTCGAGGTAGAGAGAGAGAGCGAGAAGAAAAAAAAGAGCTGTCATCCGGTTAGAGAGCGCAGCAGAAACCGAGCAATGGTTTGCGCCACAGAGGCGATGCAAGGCTGCATGAAGTGAACCGAGGTCAGAGGCTGAATTGGCTCCAGGTTTCTCCTCAAACCGACTAAATGCCAGAGAGCTGGAGGCTTCTCCCGCTGCTGCCGACATGGACTGCTCCATCAAGGTAAGAGGCCCCCGGAGCGCGGGAGGTCAGGCGGCCACCCGCCGCACGCTGCAGAGAGAGAGGCTCCCCACTCTTTCCTTCTGCTGCAAACTTTCCTCTTCCTTCCCGTTCGTGGTCGTATGTCGGTCCTATAATAACACAACTAACCGCGGCGTCCTTACACTCAGATAGAAGCACTAATTGGTGGCCGGCTGCGCGTAAAAAGCGGAATCTGCTCAAGTTTGCGCGTTTTTTTCCCTCTCTTCTTCTGTTCGGAGCTCTGCCTCCGCGCAGTCCACGGAGACACACACAGGACATCTCTGAGGCCTTGTTTCTGTTTTTTAATTGAATAATTGAAAGGAGCACGGCCGCGTGAATAGATGCAGGTGTCCCTGAAGGCGTCATGGACCAGGCCGGAGCTGGAGGATCCATCCCCAGCAGCTGACTGCTATTCCAGCTGCAGCTTCTGTCTGTGAGGCCCGCGCTCTCACAGAATGACACTTTTTTCCTTGATTTTAGTCTGTAGTGTTTATGACGCAGTAAATAGAATACAGGAAAAATCAATTACATTTTTTTAGTTATAACAGGACTGAGAATATATATATATTAATGTTTTTCTTTAGTTAAAAGTTCAAAATTTGCTTCTTAAAAAAAAAAGAAATTATTTTATTGAATTAATGTCGAATAATTTCACATTTGACTTTAGGGTTTTTAATGTAAAAGCAGGAAATGAAAGTTTTCTTTTAAAAGAACGACAACCTCAGATTGAGGAATTCGCTTTTCACTCCTTTGGTGTTTTTCTTTGGAGTTCTGACCCAGTTCTGTTGGGTTCGGTTCATATAAAAACGAATGAAACGAATAGAACTTCTTGCTACTTTCTGTGTTTTAGTGGTTTCCTGATTTTCTCTGGACTCCGGGAACATTTATTTTCCAGCTGATGATTGTTTTGTTTTTTTGCGGGTTTATTTTAAGAAGAATTTATGGCTGCAAACGGGAGCGCTTGTCAGGTGTCGTTATCTGAACTCTGCAGGCTTCCTGTCTCAAACCTCAGACTTTCCGCACACATTTCCGCACCCTGGACCCGAGAACACGCGCACACACACACACACACACACACACACACACAGTCCAAACTAACAAAGAAAATCAGAAAACACCAGAGTCCATGGACAAACCGAACCACCCGCAGAAACCCGCGCAGGCCTTTTGCGCACTCAGCTCTATCCGACTTTTACTTCTGCATTTTTCCATCTGAGGCCTTCTCTGTCAGCATTCCGCCCAATAAACTCAGCCAAACAGTTGCAAAAGAAATTTAAAAGGTTCAAACATTTTAGATTTGCATAGAAATTAAATCCAAACCAAGATTTACCATGAAATGAACAAATTAAGCTGAGCTGCGTATTAGGTGGTTAACTGCACAACATTCAGCTCATCCAACGCTGCAGTGTTTTTAGCAGAAGTTAAAGTGAAAAATGAAAGACACGACGACCTAAAAGTGTCACAAACTGATGGATCTGAATGTGGTTACGCGAAGAAAGCTGAAGCACAAACTGAGCTCCAGCACAGGAAGTTCTGTTTTAGGTGGAGAAACTGCAGATAATCAGGTAAAACAAACTCAAATGATTCTGTCTTAACACAAATGTTTGCGTTAAAATATATCATTCGCAGTTTTTATATATTTCTTCGTACAATTTACATAAAAAAATCGATTTACGATATTAAAATAATAGTAATTATACTTTAAGTCTGGTAATCTTGATAAAATATGGCCAAAGTAACGAAAGTATTTACTTGTTCGTATTTATTTGAAGTTACAGGACAGTAAAATGTTGATAATTTGGGGGGGGGGGGATTAAAATGTTCTTCCAGAAGTTTAGCATTTGTGCTTTGGTTGCTTTAAAAGCTCCAGCCTGATGAGATCTGCTCATCTTTGTCGTTATTCTGATGGAGGAGGCAAACATCTGCGCTGTGAGGAGTCTGAGAGCTGCTTTGCTGCTTTGCTGCTCTCTGGGCAACAGAGCATGATGCAAACTGCGGAGCTGCTGACAGCTCAGCCGCGTTGCCTCAAAGTTTCCACACAGGACTCGTGGTTGTGCAGAAGCAGCAGGTGAAAAGTGTCGAGCTGCACCGAAGCGAGCTCACAAGTTTTAGGACATCAGCTTCTGCTTCAACAGGGTCATGTGTGTGTTTTGTTTGTTTTAATAGAAACTTGTTTTGCGTCACTGAGCAACTGGCTGAAACACATTGAACAGGAAGTCAGTTGTGGCATCGGCGGTCAGGCCACAGTTTGATATATTTGTATCCGTCCGTGTGCAGAGAGAGAGGTAGAAGACAAGCAGCAGATAGAGGGTGCACGGCCTGATTACTCCCATCACCCTGCAGAACAAAAGCACACCAGAAATATAGAATATCAGGCAGATTGAGGGAAACTCCTTCGCTGTTCTGGTGAGTTGTTTTTATTCCTGCCTTCAGGCCAGAGTTTCACTTCTGCACGGAGTAAGGAGGCCGTGCAGGTTTTCAGAGAGCTTCACTGCATCAGCAGAAACAACAGCAGACCACAGTCACTCCAAAACAAAGTCACACGAAAACAGAACGTCTACGACTCCAACTGAAACCTCGCTGTCACGCCTCCAGGTCATTCCTACAAGAAAATAAGGAGGATTTCTGCAGGATTCATGGAGACGATGGAGACCTTTGACCTCCATTAGTCAGCAAAGGCTGGTTTAAAGTCATTAATCTTGTTCATCGTCACAACTTGGAGCATCTCAGTGTCTGTTGGAGAACAACCAGCAGGACCAAGGGAACCAGTAGACAGGTCAGGGAGAAGCTTCTGGTTGGGTTTAAAGCAGGTCCCACGGTATTATCCCACGTTTTGAACTCTGTTCCAGCTTTTACGTGAACATAGAGACGGGAATAAACGGCCACCCTTCTCCTCGAGGAGAGTATTTCTCTGACAAGCATCCAACAACACCAATCTGATCTTTGTTGGAAGATAAAGTAAAAAGAGTTCCTGTGTTTGGGTTTCAGATGCAGTGAAGGAATAAAGGTTCACAAATGAGCAGGTGTGACCAGGATTAAAATCGCCTTAAAGGATCATCCTCTCGGTAAAATATGGCGATGGCCTCCAACAGCATCCTGGAAACAGAGAAACTTGCTAAACTTCGTGGAAAAAAAACAAATAAAATGTAATGTCCTGCAAGAAAACCTGTTAGAGGCTGAAGGGCTTCACCGTCCGGCAGCAGAACAAGCCTAGACATGCATCCGGAGCCACAGAACGGCCTAGTTAAAGTCCACAAAGGAGAATCTGTGGAGGCGTTGACTTGATGTTACGGAGGTTTAGAGGTTCAGAAGCTGCTAAGAGAGACGTAAAGAAAGGGGCTTCTTGTCAGTGAGAATTCATGCCACACCTTTCAGATTTGTAAAGAGAATGAATCACTTCCTTTTTACTCTAGTTTGTGCTGATCTGTCGCAGATGATCCAACCCAGCAGCTCGAAGTTTGGTGTTGTGACGAAATGAGAAGAAGTTTAAGGGGAACGAAAACTTTAGTATTTTACTGAGTTGCTGTTTAAACCGACCTTCAGATGATAAAACTAAAATCCTGCTGACCTCATGGTCCGTCGGCCATGTTGACTTTGCTGGTGTAAAACACAGAGATCATTTTTCGGGGCCTCCCTGAGCTCTGCCAGGCTCGGCGTCGGCAGACGTTTGAGGCTGGCAGTAGGAGCCGCATGGAGGCAGAGCTTCAGACGACGACGCCTCGAGTCAACGCGCCACAGTTGGGAGTGTTTCAGGAAAAGTGCGAGGCCTTGTTGGACACGAAGCACTTTTCAGCACCAGGATTGTCACCTGCAGGGCGGAGCCAGGCGCTAACGTGTGCTCTCCAGTGTTCAGGCGACGACTGTTAAAGTGAAACAACAAGGCAGAGAAAGGACAATGCCATGGCGGCACTTCAAACAAGTCCCCTCTATGCTGCCCCCCCGCCCGGTTTCTTTTTGTCAGAGTTGTTTTCCAGCTTTAAAATGACCCACATGCACACAGTGTGCCTCCGCCCCTCCCTAGCTAACCCCCCCCAGCCTCCAATCTCCACCATTTCCTCTCCCTTGGCCTGTGCCAAAAGGTTCCTGTGCACATGGCGGCCCTGTTTCCTGTAGGCCACTGAAAAAGCTCGGCGCTGACGTACGAGGCCCCGAAGACAATGCTCGGCTCCTCTAAACAAACACGCCATGCCCCCCCCCCCCGGCTTCTCCTTCGGTCGTTGGCGCGCACACATGCACGCACTTAATGCGAGCAGCAGACAAGAACAACAGGCCCGGGTTCTTTAAGGGGGCGGGATGGAGGTGCCATCTTTGGGTGGTTTTTTTGGAGGCCTCGGCGTTCGGAGGAACACAGGAAGTCAAATCTGAACTACACTACACCTTGAGCTTGCACCCCACCCCCCAATCCTAACGACAAAATAGAAGTGTGGTTAAGGTTTCTGATGTCATGTGAGATTAGACAACCTCCTGACTGCTTTCACGCTATTTCTGAACACTAAACTTCTCACTTCGCTGCTTCAGAGTTTTTCTTAGATGCTAACAAAAAACCTCCCAGCGGCTCCGATTGTTTCACCTAAACATGCAACGCTTTAGACCTTTGATTAGTTTGAAGTGTCGTCCACCTCACAACAACTAGGGAGCGCTCCAGTTTAAAACGAAATTAAAATTGAGAGAAATGTATGTGACAACATCCTATTAGCTTTAGCTTTATTAGCTCTAAATCGCCAACAACAGAAGTCAACCTAAGACAGATCCAAGTCCAGCTCCGTCTGAATGTGTTCAGTTTAATCCAGTAACTCTTACCATTACAGCAAATGTTAGCATTTCTAAGTTCAGACATTTAAAGCAAAACAGAGCTCGGCAATTTTCTTTTTTGCAATAAAAACAAAGAGTAATAAAGAATGTTTCTCAATTCTATTGGTCGATTTTCTTGTGTCTCGCAAGTATTTAAATCAGAAACAGAAACTGTAAAATTGTAAGTTAGAAAATATACCAGAAAAGTTCCAGGAAGTCAAAATTCCCAGAGGTTCTTTCTACGTGATAGGCGTGGTTCCTTTTATTCCCTGTATTGCACCGCTGGTTCCGAGAGGATGCTACGTTTTCCTCACTGACTTTCTCCCGGGAGATGTTTCTAAGCAGCCAGTAATCACACACAAGCTTGTTAGTGCGTTGGAACGCTACAAACATCCAAAATGTCTTCTGAGTTCCACCAAAAGAATAACTCTATAGAAGTACAAAGGTTTAACAAACTTCAAGAACCGTATTGTGACATGTTATAAAACTGTCCAGTCAACGCCTTCCTTAAATAAAACCAACTGAACTTTCAAACGGTTTGCAGAGTCAGAATGGACCTTTTATTTAGACCTGATCATTTTCATTCTGAGCAGTAACGGTTCCTCCTTCGTTAGCTGTTTAAAAAAATGGGCTGAGTTGGATGTAACTAGAAGCCGGCATGCCTAAAAGTGGAGAAGGGCAGGAAAAAGATCAGTTCAACATTGATTATTCTACAAGGCCTTCCGCTTGATGTTTAGAAAGCAGGTTTTTATTGCACTAACTACACAGCAGCCATATTGGGCTTAAAGGTCGGGGTTGGTTAGAAACCTGTGGGGAAGAACAACTGACACTTTGCTCATTATTCTGCAGAAGAAATGCTTGAAAATATATAACATCCTCAAAGCAGAAACAAAATTCCCATCTCTTAATTTTAGATAAACTAATCCTGATTAAACTAACTTTGACTAAATTAACTCTGATTAAACTAACTTTAACTAAACTAACTCAGACTAAATTAACTCTGACTAAACTAACTTTAACTAAACTAACTCAGGCTAAATTAACTCTGACTAAACTAACTTTAACTAAACTAACTCAGGCTAAATTAACTTTAACTAAACTAACTCGGACTAAACTAACTTTAACTACACTAACTCTGACTAAACTAACTCAGACTAAATTAACTCTGACTAATTTAACTCTGACTAAATTAACTCTGACTAAACTAACTCAGGCTAAATTAACTCTGACTAATTTAACTCTGACTAAATTAACTCTGACTAAACTAACTTTAACTAAACTAATTCTGACTAAACTAACTCTGGCTAAACTAACTCTGACTAAATTATGTGTATATTCTGAAAATTGCGACACTAAAATATTAACTACCGTTAAACTGTTTACAAAGTTTAAACTGAACTCCAGCTGCCTAAGACTGGAGATTAACAAGTAAATGAAAGCATGGAGAATGAAAATATCTTAAAATGAAATGTTTTTTTTTATCTTCATAGCGTTATATCAATTTTAAGTAATTTTCTTATGAAACTGTGTGTTTTATCTTAAGTTATGTATTCAACTATCAAAATGAGTTTGTTTGGTGAAAACGTTTCCGTGGTTCTGTGTTGGACAGGAAGCTCTTTCTGTGGTGAGTGAAGATCAGCCCATATTCGAGCCGGCTTTCTCCACAACGCCTGCCATGCACATGAAGAGTGAGATGACATCGCCTGGCGGCTTCAGCCAGGCTTCCAAGCCGAGTCCCGAGCCCACCGAGCCGGAATGGGCGGGAACCGCGGCACCAAATCCTGGAAAGAGATCCGAACACGTCAATGGAACCAGGTGAGGCAGGGCCAGGGCCTTGGAGAGAGGTGGAGCAGGGGGGGATGTTGGGTTCCCGGATGGCCCGTCTGTCTGTGTGGACATGCTGGGTTTTTCCAGACACTCTAATTCTTTGTTTACTGTTCAGGATCCAAACTGAGCGCTCCGATTCTTTTTTTAACCCGAACTGAAGGAATACACATTATCAGCATCAGGACGAAACGATTAGTAACGCCCAGCTGCTTCAGCAGCAAAGCTTCTGAACCACAAATGTTAATCAGCTAAACTAGCAGGTCAAACCCGAAATGGTTGAATCTCAGATCTCTAAAAACTTTCTGTGAAATGAATAATCAAATATTTCTACATCATAAAAGCTTGTTGTATTTAAGCCTTTAAGATGCCTTTTTGATTGAGTAGAAAATTGATTTAGCTATCATACCATCACTTAAGAGGAAACAAATCAATGATAAATGATCAATAGAGTTGATTTTCACAGGAAAATTATAAAATAGAGGTGCGAAATTTGCCCAACAGCAAAGAAAGAATAAAAGCTCTGTGGGTGGGAAGTGTTGGCATGTAAAGATAAAAAGTTGTTTTTGTGTTCACCTGCTTAGTGGAAATGCTTTCTTCAGATAGTTTAATTTGATCTGCCGTCACCAACAGATAAAACACTGCAAGAGGAAATGCACTAATGTTGCAAAATCTCCTCTGCAGCCAGAGATTAGCAGCCGCAGTAAAACGGCCGCGGGTTTAATGAGAGTCAGAGTTCATGAACAAACACCTGAGAACTGAGGTCGTGTGTTTCAGCCGGGGGTCTCCGGTGGACCACAGCGTCACCAAACGTTCCCGACACATGAGCAGCGACGGCGGCCCCCTGCCATACCAGGGGTCCTACCCGGAGCCTCGAGTCAGCCCCCAGACGGCGACCCCGCCCAGCAGCAACCCCGCCGAGGAGAAGAGAGTCATCGTCCCAGCAGGTGAGGCCAGCCGCCTCACATGAACGTCACAAGATGGTTGGTGAACAGCTGGGCTTGTGCAACACCCGTGACTGAATCAGAGACGCGTTTCTGGTCCTCTTCAGCTTTTTCCTCTGGCACGCTGCTCCATGGTGACGTCAGGGTTTTTAACAAGCGCCGTTTACATGGTTTTGAAAAGCAGATTCAGCTCCAAGAACTGAGATGTTGGAGCAAACAGGAGGCAAATGTGTGGCGAGCAGGAATGGATGCTCGAGTTTAGGTTTCCCCTTCCTGTCATGTAAAGAAACAAATATAAATAACCGGCATCTGATGATTCTTCAAAAAACAGGAATCCTTAAAGTCATGAGTCATTCTTTTCCTCTCAGTGAACTCAAACTCACCGTCTTCTGCTTTATGCCAAAGTTCACTTTACAAAAGGCTCTCCTTAATTATGAGTAATAAAGAGCTTTGAGACCTCTTAATAATTCACCTGTAAAGGCTTTATAGTGTTTAACGTGCATTAAGTCAGTTTGTAGAGACTGAACTGATGGATTATTTTGGGAGCCAAATATTCTCACTTTTATATTTAATCCAAAGTTTTTATTTTAAACATTTCTGACAAATGGGCATAAATGTATTTTACGCATTTTTGTGGATATAAGTTATTATATTATGGTTAAGAAAATACATTTGCGGATGCCAATTGCTCACTTAAGTCGAACAGACTCTATGTTAAAAGTAATCACACCCCCTGACGTTGATACTGGTTGTTCCCACCTGAGTAAATAAGTCTTGGCCAAAGCTGTGGAGGAAAGCTGACCTGCCCTGCTTATCTGAGTTGATTGAATGAAGACGTGTACCTTTAAGATCAGACTACAGCGTCTTGGTGAAGTTTAAGTCCGTACTTTAACTAGGCCGCACCAAAACTGTCGGTGGTTGACCTTGTTGATGTTTTGTGTTTGGCCACACATTGATTCTTCTTCTAAAGAGTAGCCCGGATCATCATGCCACTGCCACTGTGTTCAAGTGTTACTAAGACGTTCTGCTTTGGTCTCTTCTTAACGAATCCTTTTCCAGGAGTCTTGAGAATGATCAAGATGTTTTCTGGAGATGAAGTGATTTGGGGTTTTCTTCGGGTCTGCAGGGGGCCACGTTCTCTCGTTCTGATCGTTGAATAATGACCTCTGACCTTACCGGTGGCAGTGAGGCCTTCCGAGCTTTAGATGCTGTTCTGGAACCTCCTGCATGAGCCGATGAGCTCCTGGAGTAATTCTGGTGGGTCAGCCTCTGCGGGGAAGGTTCTCCACGGTTCTGACTGACGTTCTGTGAAGTCCAGAACCTTACAGATGGTTCCAGACGGACTTATGTGACAGAGTCAAACCAGTAGGTTGTTGTTTGGGATCTTTTGACCTACTTCAAGTCGCCAGATCAGATCTGGTTTTGTTCATGTCTGGATGGAGCTGCTGAAACTGAAATTCACTTTCATTCAAATTTAATCTTAAAAAGGAGAAACTATGCAATTATTGCTTCTTGTATTTAATCTCATCTTTGTCTCATATTATTATTCGTTGGATGATCTGAG
This sequence comes from Orestias chungarensis, assembly GCA_032876305.1. Lineage (NCBI taxonomy): Eukaryota > Metazoa > Chordata > Actinopteri > Cyprinodontiformes > Cyprinodontidae > Orestias > Orestias chungarensis. Next base: position 1,688,029 of record JAVLVB010000082.1, on the reverse strand, counting down.
ATGAAAATATTTGTTTTTTTATTTTGTTGTAAATCGTTGTTCAGCTGTGAGGAATTGAACCCTCACACAAGCGCCCCTGTTTCTGGTGACATCCCAGCATCTTTTCAGTATTTTTACTCACATTTATGCTTGAGCTGTAGAAATGGGACCGGAGGTTTAGTAGAGGGTAGCTCCTCTCGCAGGACAGGCAGAGAACTGCACGGCTGCAGTGCGTCGTTCACTCGCTCTACCAAGCTAATGTTATAGTTTATTACATTTTACTGCTTTGCATCAGGCCTGGATTCTTCACTCAACGATGAGACAGTGCGAGTAACGTGACTCGAGTCACCGACTGCCGCTGACCTCGAACGTTCGTTCACTGAAATGATTCGGGGGTTTTTTTAACGACTTATTCATAAACAACAATTTAGTAGAGAATGTTTGTCCTGAACTGCTGTGACTCAACTTCTGAGTCAAATGTGCCGCGTCGGTCCGAGAGGGCCGGCGAGGATCTGCCTGCTGTGACGTCATCAGCATGAATGAGCCGCCGGGGCTTCAGGTTTACTTTCATGTTTTAGTTTAAACCGTCGGAGGAAATCCTCACTTCCTTTAAATGGGAGTTTGTATTATTGTTTTCCAGTTATTAGCCTGAAACAAAAAAAAAATAAAACCCTAAAATAAGCCAAGGAAATGTAAACAATGAAGAAACAGATATGGTTACTGGTAAGTCACGACTTAATTTAACTTAAGGAAGTTTTGGTTTCCAAGTGGATCCTGAGGGATTTCCAGTTTTCTTTGTGGGGGAATATCCCAGATTCATTTGAGGTTTTAGACTTTCTTGCCCATCTGTGATACAACTTCTGCCGCTTTCCAAAAATAAACCCCAACCTCCTTCCCATCAGTGCTTCAAACAGCCAGACGACCCTCTGAGGTGTTCCTCTGTTTAGGTTTTAACTGGTCTAGGGCCAGTTGGAGCACCGGCAACCAGATCCACCGTTGAGTCACCGGTGGCGATGCTCCGCGCGATAATGGCCGGATGTTGCCTCAGTGTTGCCTGAGAACAATCAGGAGGCCGGGGCGTGGTGACCCCAGAGCTGCCGTACGCTCCTCATGACCAGCTTATTGTTTGCTGCTGGAAACCAGCAACCTGAATCAGACCGGAAATATGTCAGCGTTCATCATGTTCGGTTACAAAGTGTGTTTACTGTAAATTCTTGGCAACAAATCTTTGATTATATTCCCCATGATAATAAGCTGTTTTACAGTTATGATGCATTCATGCTACAGCAAAGTTAACTGTTTGTATATCATTATTGATTTAATAAGGAGAAAAATACTTTTCAGTCCAGCTAAACAAAAGACAGGAATAGTTTTCATTTTTAAATAAATAAAACTAATTCAGTTTAGCTCAAATAGAAATGTTTTTAATTAATAATTCACATCTTAATACAAATCTTAGAGCTACATGTTTAGCATATGATATTGTATATTATCACTCCAAATTTACACCAAAAATAATATGTTCCACTAACTTATTAGATCTAAGAATGAAACTAAAATTATTTAAAAACTATTTGCTATAGCAGGTGATAATAAACAAACAACTTCTGTTGTTTTTGCTGCTAAAAAGAAGTAAAAGAGTTTATTTGGGTGTGTAAGCAGCTGACCCTTGACCCGGCTCATGATTTGAGGGTGAAGATGAAGAATTTAGAAGTAGTCTTCTTCCTACTGGCAGCTAAAAAAGTCCCACAGCATGATGCTGCCACCGCCGTGCTTGCTATAGTTGTTTTAAAGAAAGCATAACCTTTAATCTTTGACGTATTTTTTTGTCGTTTTGCCCCAAAAATCTCGATCTTTGTCATCCAGGAGGAAAGTTAAAGCGGGGACACATAACCAGGCCTTGCATGTTATCTTCTGCTGTCGCTGGTGTCCTCCAGGTTCATTAATGCACATTAACGTTTATTAACTAACATCATAAGAAGTTAAAAGCATCTTTAGATACTATTAAGGTTCAAATGAGTGTAAGCATTATGTTGGAATATGTAATGATTAGAGAAATCCCCCATTAACTCACTTAATCCATCTGCTGACCATAGACAGGTTTTGTGAAGTTAAATAAAAAACTGATGTGAGCAAAAAAGAAAAACTTGCTGAAAGTGTTTTCAAAGCTCGGTTGTCCTCAGCTTATCAGCAAAAACATAATCAGCTTTAAAATCACTGAGCAGTTTCCGATGTTCTTCACTGCTTTCGTGTCGCAGATAGCAGCTCCTCAGTTTCTCTCTATGACTCTTGCATGTAAAAAATTAGCACATTTAGCTTGTATCTCTCAGTTTAGAGGAAAAGCTGGACTTGTTTTAAGCCGTTCCCACAGAAATCATCTCCTGTTCATACTCATTTAAAAAAAAAAGATATTTAGAAAATGTGAAAAGTTCCTGCTCTCACTCCCTTCTCCCAACTCCGCTTCCAGATCCTGAGGTGTGGACTCAGGACCACGTGCGGCAGTGGTTGGACTGGGCCATTAAGGAGTACGTCCTGGAAGAGGTGGACGTGTCGCTGTTCCAGGCGCTGGACGGGAAGGCCCTGTGCAAGATGACCAAAGATGACATGATGCGGCTGACGTCGGCCTACAACGCAGACATCCTGCTCTCTCACCTCAATTACCTCCGGCAGAGTAAGGCTGAGCCCTGCAGCTCTTCTGGGGGATTTCATTAAGAGAAAACAATTTGCAACCTTATTACTGCCTTCTTCATGTTTAGATGATTTGGGGAAATGAAATAAAATGTATTTGAACCTCGTTTGATAATCAAACTTCAGTGTGAAAAGGTTCTTTACTGGCATGAGCTGTGAACTGCTGCACTGGAAAGAGAGTTCTCCTCCTGCAGCCTTTCAAACACGTTCATGATCAGTTTGGAGTATTATTTCGTCTTCATGTTGCCGTTGACGCAGCTGATCGAGCTTCTGAAGCCGTTTTTCTAGAATCAGCTGCAGATTTGCTAGGAAGTTGTCAACATGACACGGACGTTTGGAGCTTTGCAGGTCGTGGTTATCTGCCTCTGCCTCTTAACCTTTAGATTTACCCCCCCCCCCCCCCCCC
>JAVLVB010000082.1:1672348-1684856 GCA_032876305.1 Orestias chungarensis | reverse complement strand
GACACAAGCTTGGGACAATTTAGTTGGAAAATGCCACTTTGGTCACCTGTGGAAGGCAAAAGTAGCGTGCTCCAGTTGCATGATGGGTCGCTTTAAAGATGCACGTTTAGTCTTCTGTAAGTCAGACTTAGCATTTTTATTCGTTCAAATTTTCAACAGCATGTTGTCAGCTGAGTAACTCCAGCTGTAAAAGATCGCCTTCATCGATCATGTCCGTTTAGTTTTAGTGTGAGAGAACTTTGCTGCATGCTCTGAACACTTGGAACAGATTCTTGACTGGAAGTTTAGCTCAGCTTCAAAACAGGCCGGCTCAGGAGGGGTCAAAGGTTCAACTCTTTCGACTTTGTACTAATTTCCCTTTGGGATAAATACATCTTAATTTGATTGGTTACGGCAGAGATTATTCATCAAAAATGGCTGTTAATTGAAGCATTTATGTGTCACTAAAGGCATTTCTTTATTGCAAGATAAACCCCCTTAGGACAGATTTGTAATCAGCTGTAATTGGCTAATAGTTAGGCTCGGTTAACACAGCAGAGATATGCGACCCACATCCAACTGAATGATCACAAGAAAAAAAATCCAATTCGTTCCATTTTCATAAGTGGTTCCCAATCAGATACGCATCCAATTGACCCACAGGTGGCGGCATCCATCGTTACTTCAGGAAACATGGCGCTGCTGGGAGTCGTCTACGTACACAAAAGAAGGATACAGGAATGACATGAGCAGTGAATCTGCTTTAAAACCTCTAGAGTTCCTTTAATAATGTTTGACTTTGTACAATCGCATCAGAAATAGGATATGTTTAATGGGGATTAATATTGTTCTAAATCCAGTTTTACCAAAACAAAAATGAACATTCTTACAGGTGGCAGAATCTGGATCTTTATTCAGACGTCTTTAATGAACTGCCAGGGTATTAATAAGCCAAAATCCTGTTCATGATTTATGAATATAACTTTATGTTCCCCTTAATGAAGCAACAAGGTGAAAATGAATGCAACATAAAAACAACATTGGAAAAAACAGTAAAAAGTAGTTTGTACTGAACCGTCCAGTGGATCTGAACAATGGCCAGGAGCTCAAACTAGGCAGGAGATTTGGAGACAGGACATCATCCTTTACTTTAAAAAAAGTTCCTCCTAAATGACGTTTGATGAATTCATAAGCTGAAAATATTGGGCGTTTAAGTTATCGGCACCTTTAAACCATCCTTGACGATGGGTTTATGAAGAAGGTCTACATGGACTCGAAACAAGCCAAGAAATATCCGACTCTTGAGTTTAATGCTTCCTCTTGGTTGGAGTTTGTTCAAAGTCTCCTAAGAGTTTGCATCGTCTCAAATGTTCACAAAGGACAGAGAGACATGAGGAAAGAATTAAATCAGATCTGCTATGAGAGATGTTGTTAGGCTCAGGTGATTTGGTCATAATCAGAAGACACATAATGGACATTCTGTAACAAAGTATGTTGGGTATTAAGCTGCCACAGAAGAAGAAAACAGAAGGAGATTGAGGTTAAACAGAGCGTTCGGTTGGGGTGAGACGGAGATGTTCGGTTCAGTGAGGAGTCTTTAACCTCTTGCAGGACTTTAATGCACCAGGTGTGAATGAAGACTTCACCACCAACTTGTGCTCAAACATCTTCTAGATGCCTGCCAGCGGCGTCGGGTTTCACATGTTTGCGAGCAAAATGAGTAACATCCTGTAAACAGATGGTTCATTTAAAAAATCATGTTCCAAGAGCCGAAGAGATGAACCAAAATCTCCCCCTTTACGTTGACGCATCCCCGTCTCAAACGCGGCGTTATCACGGCTGAGCCATCCGAAGTAACGGACCTCTGGATGTTCTTCAGCTGGACCAGCTGAGGTTCGTCTTTACTCCAGGCCTGTATTTACCTTCTGGATCGTAATTGTAAGACAGAACTTCCCCTCCAAGCGAAAGAAGTCACTTCAAACTTTGCACGATTCAAATTTATGCAAAAGATCTTTCGGCGTTTCACAACTGCCACCGTTTCCTGTAAGTCACACGGCAAAGCGTGAAATAAAAAAACTCAAGAGAGAAAAGCTGTAAGGAACCGTCTTGATTGATTTAGGACTCAGAGAATAACGTGTTGACTTACAGAAACACGTTAACACGGCATCTGAAGTCTAAAAAGGCTCCTTTGCACGACACAAACTTATGTTGACAAAAAAAACAAAAAGCTGGGACCAGTCCAAAACTCAACAGCCAGTTTCAGACAGGAAACAGCTGCGCCGACAGAGGAAATGGGGGCATGAGTCCTGCTCCTGGGACACAATCCGAAACAAAAGATCACTCACCCAAGAAGAAGCTGCAGGTCATCTTCGGACCCCCAAAACTCTCATCACGTTGGTCTCCGGTTGCTTCCTTCCTCGTCCAGCAGAGCCTGGTCCACTTCAAAGGCATGTCTGTGTCGCCAACGTCCATCGTTTGATTCTTTCATCTTTTGTGTGGCTGCAGAAAGCGGTTTTGACGAGATCAGCCGCAGGAACAGCTGGCCGACCAACACCATGACAGCTACGGTGCCCAAAGGTAGGTTGGCCGTGGGTGGGGGGGGGTGAACCCGTGATGGGTTCGGTCACGCGTCGGCGCAGATCCAAGTTTGCATGAAAACGTCACGATTTCACAGCGGATGATCAAACAGCCTCATATGTGATAACATCCATCCTCTGGTTTCCAGGTTCTCCGATCGAGCACCAACACAACAGCAGGGTAACGGATCCGACGGCAAGAATCATTCAAGGTACTTCAAATAAAAAAAATGGTTTCACAAAGAATTTATGAAGCACAACAATTGTTACGGCTCATGAATGTTTGGCCGATAAGACGCAGCAGTAAAAGCTCATACCAGACAAAAATAACAAAAATCGTCCAGACTTAATGGGAAGGTTTCATTTAGAGGTCACAACATGTAGGGATGCTACTTTTGGTTTCAGAACAAAGTTGTAAAACTCACTGCAGGAAATGCAGACGAGCAAAAGTATTCTATAAAAGTTTCCTTCGGTTCTTATAGTGCCAGATTGTGTCTATTGTTCTGGCTTTTAGAAGAGTTCTCAAAAATGTTGCGGAACATCAACTTGAATGTGATCTTTGAACAGGAAGGAGTTGAAAACCAGATCTGTGAGGGACATTCAAGAGAGCTTATCTTTTGCGGATGTCTGATCCTTCGCGTTGAGATTACGTCGTCTTGATGTGTGACTGGATTAGTGATCAAAGTGTTAATCGCAGAGGGTTTTCTCATGGTAACATTTCATATGAAAAATAAAATAACTTCCTGATGCATTTATTAGTTTTAAAATGTTCATAAGCAACCAAAGTTGAAAGAAAACCTTAAAAGAGCTTTAATGAGTTTGGAGAGCCTCTAAAGTCGATGTCTGAACTTGGATTTTTCTCTAAACTTGCTTCATTTATAGGAGATAATAAAAACTGAAAAATCAACAAAACAACCATTTCCTGCATGAGTTAAACTCTCAGGTCCTGGAAGGTCAGTTAAACAGAATGGATCCAGACGTTGTTAGGTATATTTCCGCAGTCGGAGAGTGTACCGCCTCTATGTTGGGCTGGTGGAGGTGGAGTTCTGCTGTGGATTCAGCTGAAACAAAGACGCCTCCAACAATGAGAACGCTGCTGCCACCTCACACAGAAGGGAGTCATCCAAGTTAGTTTTTAAAGCGCCAGACAGAGTTCAAGCCAAACGACTTTCGGTCGAAGGTTTTCCTGACAAAGTGAATGAAGTCTGGGCTCACCTACCTCTTATACGTTTGTTACCAAACCTTGGAAAGTAAGTGAGACGGTAGATGGTAGATTATGGTAACCAGATTTATTTACACAACATTAAATGCAGAATCCAAACTTTATTCCTAAATAAAATGTCAAAAAAAGTAATCACAATTTGTTTTTTCAGACCCATATCAGACATTAGGGCCAATCAGCAGCCGACTGGCCAATCCAGGTAAGACTTTTCAACCAAACACCATAACAATACCACCATGAAACAAATGAGGCCTTTACACTGTATGCTTTGGGGAAAATTATGGCTGGCACAGTTTTCAGCCTTGATTTTCACCAAGAAGAAGAAGAAGAATCCGGCTGAATAGTCAAAAACCTGAAATCCCATCAGGTTTTCTCCAACTTTAGATCTAATTCTAGGGGAGGATTTCTAATCCAGAGAACCTCGACTAATTGAGCTTCACCACAACCACCTTTCTCAGAACAAGCAAACAAAAATGAACTACAACTTAATCAACACGACCGTCAATGAATGGTTTGAGACCCCAAAGGAACTTTAATGCGCAGATCACACAGCAGGAAGTAACGACCAATATAACCGTCTGCTGGTCGGTTTTAAAGTCACCACAATATCCAAATAAGAGGAAGGAAGTTGAGAAAAAAGAAAGCTAACCTCGACACTGCTCGCTTCGGACGTTGTTTACGTCCAGATTTACCACGTCTGGCGTAACAGCAGGATAAAACGCGACTTGACTCTTGATGCAATGGTATTAGCTGCACATTTGGAAGTGGAACAACTCTGGGTAAAAGCAATGAGTTGGGGCATTGAGACTGCTCTGATCAAAGTTGCATATGGGCATCAAAATAATAAGAAAATCTGATTTGGATTCCATCTTCCTGCTATGTGAACGTAGTTATATTCTCAGTTAAGGTTTTAGTCGCGTCCATGAAGGTTTGGCCAGTGTCTGCTGAGATAGCAGAGATGATACAGGAGGCATTGAAGCTACCAGGTCATTTCACTCCTTCAGAAACCAAGGACTATTCAGCCGGACCTGAAATCTGGCTTCCGTCTCACCCAAGTGACCGTTTCACCTTCTGTTTCCTCACAGAAGGCCAAGTCCTGAGCGCATCCAAGAACCGAACGGGCAAACAAAGTCCGTACAAGCTGCCTGACCCCAGCGCTCACAGGCCTGTGGGTAGGTTTCTGCCCCAGTGTTCGTCTGCTCCTCCAAGCCTCACAGTGAAAAGGTCACATTTGGTGAAATGCATAACCCTCTGACCTGATAGAGCTGTCTGAGGTGGCTGCTTGTCCGCTTCAAGTAGGAAAGGAGGAAAAGGAATAAATCCAGCACCAGGTTTATAACCTCCGTGTCTCCTTGCAGGCTCCGGCCAGATCCAGCTGTGGCAGTTTCTGCTGGAGCTCCTGTCCGACAGCAACAACTCCGGCATCATCACCTGGGAGGGAACCAACGGCGAGTTCAAGATGACCGACCCAGACGAGGTGGCCAAGCGCTGGGGCGAGCGCAAGAGCAAGCCCAACATGAACTACGACAAGCTGAGCCGCGCCCTGCGCTACTACTACGACAAGAACATCATGACCAAGGTGCACGGCAAGCGCTACGCCTACAAGTTCGACTTCCAGGGCATCTCGCAGGCTCACCAGAACCACGGCGCGGACGGCGGGCTCGCTAAGTACCAGAGTGATATGACTTACGTCCAGCCGTACCACAGCCACCAGCCCAAAATGAACTTCATGGGCGGACATCCCCCTCCCATGCCCGTCTCCCCGGGGAACTTTTTTGGCCCACCGTCGACGTACTGGAACTCGCCCAACAGCCCCATCTACCCCGGATCAGCAATGACCCGACATCCAGCCGCTCACTCCCACCTCAGCTCGTATTACTGATGGCGGGACGATCTGGAGGGGGAACCGAAGTTCTGCATCCGAGCTGAACCTCGTCTGAATCACAAGGCGACCGGACTCTATGGCCCGTTTCCCTGCGAGGCATTATCACGTCTTCCAAGTGGCGTTTTTCTGCTTCGAACCAAAACTAAGGCTTGGACTCGAGACTATGAGGGTTCAGACGGCACAGTGTATGCATTCAGTTAACATTTTTCATTCAGTTTGTAAGTAGTTTTGTTTGATAGCACCTGTTATAAACTCTTTTAATGATTGTTTTTATCACTTCAGTTAAAAAGAAACGTTATTACAGTTAAAGATGACATTTTGTAAAACAATCTGTACAGAATCGTTTTCATTAAACAATAAAACATATATGCATTATCTGTAGCTAAAAACCATGCTTCTGTTTCCTTTAATTAGAACATGAATGTGCTTACTATTTCTTTGACAACAATGCATCAGGTACACCAATTAAAGCAAGAATTTAGTTAAAGTGTGAGGCACAGAGTCAGATCCGGCAAATCTGGAGCTGTAAAACCTCAAATGAAGGAATCCAGGCCATTAAAGCAACACTAAGTAACTTTTCAACACTCATGAAATCTTTTCATAATTTTTGTGATCATACGTCGACTTACAACCCTTCATGTCATGGACCGAGGGGGTCCTATAGCTTTAACCGGCACTAAGCAACTTTGAGGAGGGTGGCAGGAACCCTGCCCTCCATACAAAACAACTACAAATGTGCAGACTGCTTTACGGCATACGTCACTTCCCCCCGTACCTTATCTTCAACATCATCATCTGACATCGTTTCACCACAATTAGATTCATCCCCTCATCGCTATTCATCCTTCACACAGACACTGGAAACAGAAATGTACTTCAGTCCTACTGCAGACGACCTGGAGATCAGGATTTTACCACGCTATGCGCTGGTGCTTATGGGAAATGGAGTCTCTTTCAGGCAAAAAAACTATGGCTTTTGTCCACACTGGGCCGCCAAATCAACCCAAAGTGAAACTTCTTAGTGTTGATTTAAACTACTTTTACACAACAATAAAACATGTGCCTTTAACCATTTTTGGGTTTTTTTTGGACCCTTATCTGAATTTTTCCCTGCAACTCCAACAACCCAGTACTAATCATCCAAATATGAAAAAACTAAAATAAATTAAAAAAATTAATACATTTCAGCAAAAAAAGATTAAAAAACTGAATTAAGCATCAAGACAATCGAGTAAGATCGCCGTATAAAAAGTGTGAGAACAACTCTAACATTCGTATTTATGTCAATAAAGTTCTTGTACCCAAAATTCTGTTAAAATATTTGTGAGTCTGAGAGCTTGAATCTCCTTCTTTCTCTGTGGACACGAATTCAAGTCTGTTGGTACGAGTATATATATATATATCTATATATATATATATATATATGTATATATATATATATATATATAAACAAGTGGTTGCTCCACACGGAGCCGGCTGTGTTTGATGTGATCGTGGATCGATTTCTCCTCCCTGTGACGTCATCGTAATAATTTTTTACTCGTACCCACAGACTTGAATTTTTGTCCACAGAGAAAGGAAGAGTTTGTAGTCGTTATAATTACAGTTGTATTCACAAAACTTTTAGATTCAAACTCACAAATATTTCAGCACATTTTTGGGTACAAGAACTTTATTGACACATAAACACGAATACGAATGTTAGAGTTGTGCACACACCTTTTCGACAGCGATCTTACTCCATACGAGACCTGCTGTGTGAACCAAGGCCAAGTCTCGGTTTAGGGATTTATCGACATTCCTACCTTCTTCCTCCCTACGTTGCCTCAGAGATCAGGTTCCTCCCTACACAGTAAAGCTGCTGCTCCTTCAACTTGAACGGATTCACTGAGACAGTTTGGACGACGGATTAAGGTGCTTCCCTTTAAAAGACCTCTAGACAGAACCAGAAGTCACTCAACAGAATGTTTATTTGAGGTTTTATTTCCTAATCAGAAAGCAAACAATTATTTTTACTCAAACATTTGGTTTAGTCATGAAGTTTTGCAAATAAAGTGACCGAAATCATACTTTAAATAAAGTCAATTTACTCAGTCAAAAATCAAAGATGTCCTCAAATATCGCTTCATCATCAGAGAGCTTCTCCTCGCCTTCCACCACAGAGGAGCCTTTCACCCACCTCCCTTCTCCTTCCTCCTCCTCCCACATCCGAACACCATCCACATGTTCAGGCTGAAGCGTCCCCTCGCTCCTTCCTGCTGTCATTTCTGCTAAAACCTCCTTGTTCTGAGGTTTGGACTTGGTTTTAGCGTCAATGGTCCAAGATGTGCTGCTGACGATAACTTCAGTCTCTGAATTAGAACACAGAAATATTTCACTTCATCAGATAGATGGTGTCGCTGTGTTTCAGTCGTCACAAAACAAGAGTTTCATCGCCGACACAGCGACTAGGAAAGGGGAATATCATCTGCATATAGCTAATGAAAGTCTTGCTGTGTGCTGCGTTTTGTTTCCTGCTAACAGACGTGCATCAGGGTGGGAAAAAGTATTTCTATTCTGTCCATAATGTTAAGAAAAGACTATACGAGATAGGTTTAATGTTGGGCAACATGCTGTCATTAGCATTTTATGTAGCTTTAGCTTTGTAGCTAATTTCAGCTCATATACGTTTGTTACCACACCACTTAGCAACGCACGAGCTTTAGCACATTTACTAAAACCCCAAAAGCCAATTACAGAATTAATTACGTTTACAACGATGAATTTTTTGAGTAACTCTTACAATTTCTAACATGCTGTACTCTTTAGATTAACTTGAGTAATGTTCTCGTCAAGCATCGCCACTCTTCAGTGATTTCACTGAGAACTACACCTGCTGAGACCAACTTCACTGGTTGGAGAGTAAACCTGCATGAGACTCAGTGTTTAAAGGGAGACGTCTGGTTTGTGGACTCACTGTGTGGTTTCTTATATTTTCTGCCTGCTGAGAATCTTCGTACGATAAACATGGAAATACTAGCGTAGGACCAACTGTAAATATTAATATTTCTTCTTCGTGAAACCTTTCTTCCTTTTATCAGCTGTTATTTATGTGTAAAAATATAATATATATATTATTTTTAAACACCAAAATTTGCGCATAATTTCATAATTATGATACTAGTAGAAAAACTTTAAAAAAGGACCCCCTAACTTACTTTTGCGTGACCCGGCTCGTTCCACTGAGCTGGAGAACAAATTAAATGCTCAGTAATGCAAATCAATGTTTGCGATGAATGAGGAGATGAATACAGAGCAGATTTCAGAACTGTAGAGAAGCTCTTACATCATTCAAAAATATGCATAGATAAGGTCTGTGACCTAATAAAGAGGATCTATCTAATAGCTGGGCACCTACGCCAGGAACTTAAATGTTTTCTTTGATGAATACGTTTAATTTCCTTCCACGTCAACTATAAAACCTCCTGAAAGTGTTGGTATGAAGCCGGAGACATAAGTCTTTTCGCAAATACGCTGATTGGCGCCGCCATATTGGGTCACGCAGAGGATTGTTGGATTGTTCGGGGGCAAACAGTCCGGAGAGCTCCGCTAACATAGGTTTGAAGAAAGAAAAAATGGGTTGAGGCGATAACTGTGCCGTTGAAATAAATTCAGAACGGGCCTACATTTACTGATTTAGGCTAAAACAACTTGGCTATCTAGTCGTTGGAGCCGTTTAACCAAACGTAGCCACTTACTAACAGCTAATAAGGAGCGTTAAAGAGTTTATTTACACGAGCACGTAATTATAAGACGTGTTGAGTGTCCTCTTCAAGGATGAGAGAAACAAGTAGTTGAAGCTGTAGCCACAACCCTGCCCGCAGCAACAGCAGGTGTCAGTTAATAGTTAAGAATAGTGTGATCCTGAGAAAAGGTCTGTACGCCCTAACTACACCCGGAAAGAAAAGCGTGTTTTGACTAGATTGTGAAGCCCAAATGAAAAATGTTTTGTAACTTCTTCTGCTAAAATCATTGTGGGAGGGGTATAAAAGAGGGTAGCGCCCTGCGTGGCGCTGACACGCCCATTTTTTTTTTTTTTCGCTATTTCCGCTTGATTTGCTTCACTACAGTCGATTTTTGAAACATCCACCTGATTTTTCCTTTTTCCTGTCAACTATCGATCCAAATAACCAAATGAGGCGTAATTGATGATAACGCAGAGAGGAATAACTCGACATCAGTCAGGGCCAGTGGCGTTCTAGAAATGGTTACTTTGCTCTGTGTAAAAAAAACTAAAAAAAAACCTCCCTTGTCTTTGTATCTCCTGTCATTTTCGCAGCCATACACGGCACATGGTTGCCTCCACCCATTTGTTCTTTCTTTAAAGCTCTCCGGATTGTTTGCCCCCAAACAATCCCACAATCCTCTGCGTGACCCAATATGGCGGCCCCATCCAGCGTATCCGCGAAACAGCTGATGACCGGAGGCGGACGGATCTTTACCATTTCTTGGCGACAGAAGGAATTTAGCTGCGTTATTCATTTTCTTCAGGACCTTCCTAAGCTGCACCTTCGGAGTGTATCCAACTTTGTATGAATAAACGAACCTAAGACAGAGAATCTAACGTGATTTCAGCTGTGACCAGAGGCAGGAATGAATCAATATGTGGAGGAAGATCGCTGTCAAAAAGGTGTGTGCACAACTCTAACATTCATATTTATATGTCAATAATGTTCTTGTACCCAAAATTGTGCTGAAATATTTGAGAGTCTGAATCTAAAAGTTTTGTGAATATAACTGTAATTATAACGACTACGAACTCTTCCCCTCTCTGTGGACACAAATTCAAGTCTGTGGGTACGAGTAAAAAAAATATTACGATGACGTCACAGGGCAGAGTAATCGATCCACGATCACATCAAACACAGCCTGCTACAAATTCAAAGATGGCGGCAGACAGTGGAGCAACAGCTTCAGGTGAAGCATCACAGGTAAGATTAATATTTATCTCTATGTAAACAAGTGGTTGCTCCACCTACTCGTACCCACAGACAGAGAAAGGAAGAGTTTGTAGTCGTAAAAATTTGTCATACACAGAGTTTTGGGTTCAAGAACTTTATTGAGATATAAATACGAATGTTAAGAGTTTTGCATACACTTTTTTGACAGTGATCTTCGTCCATATCATCACTAGCTCCATGCAGCCTCACCTGTTAAAGTAACACGCCACCGGCACGCTGAAGGGCGCTGCTCGTCTGATCGGTCCTCTGGGCTCCGGGGGGTCGTAACGCAGCGTGTTGAAGTAAACCATGCGATTATTGATTATCTGTAAACCAAGGGGGGCAGAAAATGTCTCATCTGACCTGCTGGACGTGACGTTTTTTGGACCTAAAGCGGACAGATTGTGACTCCACTCTTGAGAAAGACGCTGTGGTGCCACGTTTCACGTCAGTAACGACGGACGCCGCCGTCTGTGGACGGAGGTTAAAGACGATGACCGAAGGGATCAGAGAAATGATGAAGGAAGATGAGAAAAAAGAGCTAAAAGCTAAAAACTCAGATTTATTTTAGGGGGGTGAAGAGATTTTTAACTGGGCTGATCAAATTTGAGTCACATATGTGAAATGAAATGATATGTTCAATTAGACCCGAGTGGGACTATCCTGCTGTTTTGTTTTTTTACAGACTGACAAGACGTTTCTTTATCAGTTTGGAGAAATATCAGATAAAATATGGGTTTCTGCAATAAAGGAAACTTTCTACGCTAATAAAACCTCATGCACTATCAGCACATCCTGTTCTAGTGACAGAGAAACTAGCTCAAGCGTTCAAGTTTCAGACTGTCAGGTGTGTTTTAGGTCTGGGCTTTGACTAGCCCATTCTAAACCATCCCATACTATATCTAGCTGTTTGGTTAGGGTTGTTCTCCTGCTGGAAGGTGAAGCTCCACCCCACTTCCAGGTTTTCATCCAGGATTTAGTCTGTAGTTCGGGCGTGATTGTTCAAAACAGACACCAGATGGGTTTTAGCAATAAAGGGAAACTTCTGAGCTAATAAAACTTTTTACTAGATTAATTTGATCTCTTTTGCATTATAAAAAAAAAAATTTTTTTTAACCTTTTGCACAAAAAGTACGTTTATTCAAATAAAAACGTAATTTTTTCTCATCTCTACTGGATTTTCATCTGTAATTAGGAAATTTAAAACTTATCTCTATTTATTTTGTCTTTGGACCATTTTTCCCCTGGAAATTAAAAATTGTGGCATTCTTGAGATTTTAATCAAAAAAAGGTTTACACGCAATATTTGAGATTTATGTGAAAATAATAAAACCATGAAATAATTTGCTGAGACTGTGAGAGAAACTTGATGGTTCATGTTCATCTTAGCAGGAAACAATTACAATTAAACAATTAAAACCAGACTAGAGACAAATGAAAGAAGTTGGTTTTAAATGTCTTGAGATGGAGATTGTTGTAATAACATTGTTATAAAGAGCAGGAGGTTATCCCCACATGCACTGAAATCACCCCTGCAGGGTAGACTCACTCTGCTTGTGGTTCCGCACATGCGCAGATCATATTCAAAGTGGAGGTGATCTTCAGTAGATCTGCTGACTCTGCAGCTTCCCAGACTCAGGTGAGAACCTGGATCTGCGGATCCCACAAGTCTCCTGTCCACCCGCAGCTGCATCTTATTGCCCTCACAGGAGCTCCTCACGGCGGCCCCGGGCGGGCTGTGCGGGCCCCTGGCTCCGGGCCCCCCGGGCGGGCTGTGCGGGCCCCTGGCTCCGGGCCCCCCGGGCGGACTGTGCGGGCCCCTGGCTCCGGGCCCCCCGGGCGGGCTGTGCGGGCCCCTGGCTCCGGG
>JAVLVB010000082.1:1656264-1672248 GCA_032876305.1 Orestias chungarensis | reverse complement strand
CTGGCTCCGGGCCCCCCGGGCGGGCTGTGCGGGCCCCTGGCTCCGGGCCCCCCGGGCGGACTGTGCGGGCCCCTGGCTCCGGGCCCCCCGGGCGGGCTGTGCGGGCCCCTGGCTCCGGGCCCCCCGGGCGGGCTGTGTGGGCCCCTGGCTCCGGGCCCCGCGGGCAGCAGCAGCCGTCTGACCCGCTGGGGAACAGCCTGCGGTCCGGAGCCGCTGGACGGGGAGAACACGTCCCTCCAGACCAGCGGCAGCTCCGAGTCCAGAAACATGGGCAGGTTGAGGTGGTTCCGCCGCGGCTCGGTTCGGTTGGAGTTCGGGACCGTCTGAGACGCGTCGTGCACGGAGAACATGAGGAGGAACATCAGCGGCAGAACCATGATCTGGTTAATTGGCCTAAATTTCTGTTCCCACTGAAATGAGTCCAATTAGGAGCAGCTGAAGCTAAAACTACGGAAGCGGCGACACCCAGCGGTAGTTCCAGGTATTGCAGCTACGTGATGAAAGATGTTTCCTTTAAAAACTAAAGATCATATTTAAATTTAAGCTTTTTAATACAACTTTCCTGAGGTCAGCAGCCCCCCAAACCAAACAAGTCTAGTTGTGACCTTTGACCTCTGATCCATGGAAACCTTTGTTTTACGCTGACTTAGTTACATATAAACGGAACAATATTCATGGAGTGACATGTAATGAATTAACACCACATCAGGGTGAAATTAAAGATTTATTTATACAAATTATTTTCATCCATAGCATCTGATTGTTTTTTTTGCATTTTAATTCTTAATCTAACAACTCAAATCAGAAAAAAGTTCCGACTCATGCAGTGAAGAAGAAACTATTGCACTATTCAAGTTTTCCAGTCTAGCCAAAAACTGTCAGTCACTTTTTAGAACTTTGACTAGGCCACTGTGAACCATCCCATAATATCTCTAGCTGCTGGAAGGTAAAGCTCCGCCCCAGTTTCAGGTCTTCCACCAGGTGTTCATCCAGGATTTAGCTCCTTTCAAACATTAGGAAAGAAGGATTATGGGACTTCCTGTTGTGTGATGTTTAAAAAACCACTAATAAAAAAATGCATTTTTGTTTTTTTGCCACTGATCCCTCGCACCTCATAACCGGAAATACACAAATTAAGATTTTTCTCTCAAAAAGAATCAAGTATCAGTTTATTTTGACATTTATAACATTTGAATTTCAAACGGTGACATTTTAAGCAGAGAATTAACAAATGTGAGTTTTTAATCATCTGAAATTAACTTCAGTTTCTCAAGATTATTTTTATCTTTTGTTTATTGTGTTTTAAATTTCAAGTGTCAAAATACCTTCAAAATTTCAAAGCAAAAAAAAATTCCGAATTTAATGTTCAGTTTTAACATCCAAGCCTCTGGGATAACGAGTCAATCCAGGATTACATCAAACCATGCAGAAGAAGTTTGATACAGATTCTGGAAATGGCTAAAGGGCGATTCCGACTAATTTTTTGCCTCCTTCAGCACATTTAATCTTCTCTAGATAAAAAACTACAAAACATAGAAACTTCAAACCTGGACTGGAATATTCTAAACTAATTTTAGAAATATTTAAAACCAGGTTTGTGATTTGTGAAACCTTTCTCTGGTTTGTGAATCTACAGCTAAAACAACACATCATTGATCTAAATGAATGAAATATTCATTGAATATTTTGTTCTGTGCAAAATTGAATGTGCTGATAAAAATATAAAACTATTTACATTTTTCTAATAGTTTTAACAATGACTTGTCATATCAATGCACATTTGCCTATTTTGACTTTTTTTTCATTCTGCTCTTATTATTTAGCGAGTACGACAGAATAATCCAGTCCAGATTTGAAATTTCTATGTTTTGTCATTTTGGAGCTGCAGCAGTTCTAGTGTGATGCAAATACTAAAATATTGCTGAAATCATTGTTTGTTAAAGTTTCACAAATCAATAACGTAGTTTTAAATATTCTAAAATTAGTTTAGAATATTCCAGTCCAGGTTTGAAGTTTCTGTGTTTTGTAGTTTTTTAATCTAAAGAATATTAAATGTGCTGAAGGAAGCAAAAAATTTGACGGAATTGCCCTTTAACTATTACCTGAATCGGTATCAAACTTCATCTTCATAGTTCAATGTAATCCTGGATTGACTTTTTCTTTAGATCCAAACTGAACACCGAATTTTAACCCCTGAATTTATCTTGTTGAATTTGGACATCTGAATTTCCTTAGAAATTTTTAACTCCGTATTTTGACACTTGAAATTTAAAAGACAATAAACAGTCGAGAAAAATAATCTTGAAAAACTGAACAGTTAATTTCAGAATTTAAAAAGTCAAATATTTTAATTCAGGGCTTAAAATTTCACTGTTTGAAATTAAAATTTTATAGATTTTAAAATGTGATGGAACAGATTTACTTCCATAGAAGCACCAATTTACAACAGATGTTGTCTCAGGAACATCAATTCAATCATGGATGCATCATAAAAATCAGTTTTTAATAAAGTTTCCAGTCTAAGGAACAGATTCATGGTGTCATTGACTTGCAGCATTCACTCCTCTGGAATCAGCAGACTGAAACAATGGCTTGTGTTTCAAATCAGTTTGAAAAAGTTTACAGCAATCCCTCATACTGAGCATGCATGTGGCGACAGTGGAGAGGAAAAACTCCCCTTTAACAGGAATAAACCTCCAGCAGAACCAGGCTCAGTACAAGCAGCCATCTGCCACGACCGACTGGAGGTTTGAAAAGACAGGAGACAAAATATTTTCTCGCTCTGAACTCTTCCAGTTGTGAAGATATGGACTGAAGTTGATCCAGCGTCTTACTACAGGAGCTTTAAGTTAGTAACAACTGGCTTTGTTCTTAGACAGATTCTGGATTTCAGAACTAAGCGATGTTCATATTTAGCTCATACTACGTTATAGATGACCTTAATGGTCCAAGACTCTAAGTTAGCATAAGGGGACTAAATAACTGGCTCAGCTATGCTGCTATGTTATGTCATGTTTGCTGTTTGCAGGTTTATTCTCCTACATTTGAAAACAACAATTCACACGATTTTCACACTTTTCCGTATTTTCATAGTAGAAAACAGGAAGAATTGTCACAGAATTCATCACATGATCAAGGATATTTGCCTGCCTTTTTTTTATTTGTGTTGGTCGTAAAATCTCAATAAAACCCAAAAACTTTGCGTGATTTGAATCATTTAGCAAGTTTCTGTCTTTGAGTCGTTCCCTACTTCAGAGCTTAAAGTTGGTTTTCTGTGTAAAACCTTCTGAAATCCCACGTTTGTCTGGATGGAGCAGAAGTAGTTGCTCCCTGAGTTGTTTTAGGATATATTTGTGATTTTCCTGTTTACCAATCTGAGCGCAGGGCGAGCGGGGTGAGGAACAGGGCCGTCCAGAGCGGGGGGCGAGGAGGGGCTGCAGCTGCGTTGCACAGATGTGTGTTGCAGCATTGGTTGGTGAAGGTGAAGTTCAGACCCAAGGCGTATTTCTCCCCGGTGACTCCACACAGGACAGGAAGGACGCAGCTCTTCTCGTACAGCACCAGCCGGAGATCGCCTGAGCAGAAGAAGAAAATAAAAAGGGTTTATTACTCCATCAGGTTTGACTCTCTTCCATCTCGGCCTCACCTTTCCGTCCCACGGCTGTGCTGGACAGGCAGAGCTGCCCCGGCGGACATTTCAGAGGGAATTCGATGCAGTCCAGAGGAGAGAGGGCCGGAAACACGCAGGTGTAGCAGAAGAGGGAGGCTAGAGGACAGACAGACAGACAGAAGTCAGCTGGACTGTCACCAAAGTCGACTCGATTTCAACATCCGAAGGAACAGAAAATGAAAAAGGTTTTACTGGATTAAAATGGTATTTTTGCCTAGTAAAACCTGTTTTCTGCAGATTGTTGTTCAAGCTCTTACTGCTACTATAACGTACGTAAAGTTGCTGTCTGCTCTCTGTAAAAGCAAAAATAATCAGATTAAACGAATCTCCAGCTCAGCTGAGGCCGGACAAGGAACAAATAACATTTCCGTACAGACTAGATCTCGTATTCAGGAATATTATTGAAAGTCTGTTTATTTAGAGAACATGGATGAGAAACATATATTTATACTTATATGGACGTTGGACAGCTTGATTTCTGTTAACTTGCATAATCTTCCACTCACAGCTAATAAAAACATAACATCATAACATACTATTACAAAAACAAAAAAACACATTTTTGATAAAGAAATGTGGACTCAAAGGTTCAAAGGTCATACTTACCCGCAGGTGAAGTGAAGCACAGGAGAAACAGAAGGCAGAGATGTTGTTCTGACATCTCTGATGTAGTTTCCTCTTGCAGAGAAAGTAAAACTTCCTGCAGCCTCTCTGCTTTCTAAAAACTTTCAGCCGTTTGCATTTTGAATGCACCAAACCAGCCGCTTCAGACCAACGTCTGCTTCTGTTAGGCTTCTGTAACACGGTCGGCTGATTAAATCAGGACTTAATGAAGGACGTTGAGTTTTGGAGAAGGAAAGTCAAGTGACCCACAGTCTCATGACCCAAAGCCTCCAACAGAACTCCATCTATTTATGACTGTATAGATGGATTTCAATGATGAGCTTTATTTAATCTGACTTTCTTTGGTTTCTGTCTTTTTGTTTGTTCTCCAGTTTATTTTATTGGTTTCCCTTTGTTATGCTTTTTTTATTTCTTGATTCCTCTGATTTCGTTGCTCCACCTTCTTCTTTAGTACTTGGGTGCATTAAAAAAACATCCCAGCTTGACTTGTTTTGCAGAGCAATTAGATGCAAGTTAACTTGCCAAAAGCAATATTACTCTATTATGTTACCATGTATATTGTGTATAGCTAATTTTCAACTCAGAGAATCATATATATATATATTTATTCTGTTGGATCTGATGGGAGGATACCTGAGTTACTTTAAACGCTTGAAATACGGCTACGGTTTCTTCCCTCTGTGGCTAAAGTCATACGATTATCGAGGGGAGGTGTGAAACATGTTTAAATTAACAGGCTACCATTCATCACTACTACAAGTTATAGCTTTTATGTTTTTTTGGTGCAATTTGTATGAAGAATATTTAAGAGAATGATCATTTGGACCACTGACGCATCCAGCTGAGCTGCAGCAGCCTCAGCACAGCAGCTCGGCCTCAGAGACGTTTACCCCATCACCACGTTGCCGTGACGACACAGGACGCTAACCTCTTTTTTTCAGACAGTAACCAGATGTTTGCAGAGTCAGTGAACAGCTGAACATCTAAAACTACATACTGTTCTATAAAAGATCAAAACCTCCAGCAAACCGGAACAGGTTTTGAAGGATGTTATGTGAAGATGACGTCCATAATTAATAAGACGAGACATTTGCTCAGGGCTCACAAGGGGTCAGAGAGAAAATGTGATTATAAATGGATCAATAAGAACAACAGCTCCCTTTTAATAATCGTTAAATCAACACTAGAGAAGTTTCAGTTCTGGTTGATTTTAGGCGGCCCAGTTTGAACAAAGTAGTGTCTCTCCTGCAGAAAGACTGCATTTCCCATGAGCATTAGCGTGTAGTGTGGTAAAATCCTGATCTTCGGCAGTTGGATTGAAATACAATAAGAAATGAGGGGGGGGTAACATATGCCGTACAACAGTCAGCATGTTTGTAGTTGTTTTTGTGCAGCAGGGTTCCTGCCACCCTCCTCAAAGCTGCTTAGCGCCGGTTAAACCTATACGGACCCCCTGGGGTCGTGACAGAGGCGTCATTCAACGAGCTGTAAGTCAAGGTATGATCACAAAAGTTATGAAGATATTTGATGAGGGAGGAAAAGTTACTTAGTGATGCTTTAAAGGCTCGGTTACAAAAAACAAGTTTCGGTTTGAAAACTTGTCCTGAGTGTCTTTTTCAGTGACTCTCCTGCTCGTAAGTAGTGATCAGAATTATCCACAGACACAAACCAAACTCTTCTGGTTCAGAGAACTTTATTCTCTTGAGTTAAAAAGAAAAAGAAGAACAAAAAAGTGTTTCCAGTACAAAGTCCCCGACCAACAGTGTGACGCGTTTAAACACAGAAAATAACAGAAGAAAACATAAAAATAATAAGAAAAAAACTGTTAAAATGTTAAATTTGACTCCCACAAACTTCTGATGAGATTCTAATGAATAGAAACAGCTTTAATAAGCTGATTAAAACAAAAAAACATGGCACCCGTTCCCGTCAGACAAGAAAACTAACACCTGCTGAAACCAAACCACGGCTGATCACATTCACTATGAATTACACACAATATTCTATATTCTCGTCTGAAACTGTGGAAATGCTCCTTTAATCTACTCTAAAGATGAGGCGAGAGACCGCGGTCCTCTCAACAGATAAAGTGCAAATCTCGCCGTCAGTGCGGCGATCGGACGCTGGATCGGCCGCATCACAGCGTGTGTTTGACCGCCGACACGGGTTCTCGTTTGTTCTGGAGGTTCCGCTGCAGCTCCTGCAGGAGGTGGTCTCGCTCCTCAGCGTCCACCAGGATTTGCTGCCATGAAGAAGAAGAACACAAAAAAACAAAGTAAATGCTGTGAACGGGAAGTTGAAACTCCGGATCCAGGTTTACAGCCTGAAATTCCTGGAAAGGGGATTTAATCGATAATCTGGCAGCTTAAAAGCAGCTAAACATGCAGATTGTTTTTAAAGTACATTCAGATATTATCTTGAAAACTGAAATATTATTTTTTTCAACCGTAAAAGTGGAATATTATTTGTTTCTCATCTTCTAAACGAGCCTCATACACATGTCTGGCCTCAGCTAATCCAGCTAGAATCTGCTGAGCGACCTAAAATCTGAGCGACGGATTTAAACTTTAAGATCATAAAGTTGGTGTTTTATCACATTTCCAGGATTAAAGGACTAAAGGACTTGAAAACTCATCCATGTGTTCATCTTTAGTGAAACTTGACTACAGATCTGCCTAAAAAAGTAAATCAGCCAGAAGCAGCCGATCCACAACGCTGCCGCTGGTGTCCTGACTAAAGGAACTAAGAGCTCAAGGCTTCTGACGTCCTTCCACCGGTTCCTGCAGCTCAGAGGGGAGAAATTTGCTTTCTGTATCATCGCTTGCCGTTTCCATGGTTACCGTGTACATTCATATAAAGCAGTTAGAGCTTGTTGACACACTGACGTGTCGCAACATTCAATGTTTATCTAGATCAGGCGATTCGGGAATAACAACATGCTGCTTACATGGTCTGGGCTCCTTTTGCTTGGATTACTGCACGGAGGAGACCAGTCCGAGGTTCTGCAGAAGGGTTCAGGAAGTCCAGAACATGCTGGTCCTTCCTCTGGACTACTGCACAGGTTCTCTGGTCCGGCCCAGTGCTGGAAAATGAGACCAGCACTTACTGTGGAAACCTCCCCCGGTGGACTTCAAGCAGCAGGGATTTTCATCCCTTCCATATTTCGTTAGTTTAATTTAGAAACAGGATTACTGAGCAACGTCCCAGTTCTGGTTCTGCTCAGCTCGTAGCCCATGATCCGGATCCGTCTGCATAACAGATGTGGATCGTCTGAGTCTTTCGAAGCTCCATCAAACTCTTGGTCGGAGTTAGATTCTCCTGTTCTCTTGTTCTACCACGCGGTTTTCCTTCCACTTAACTTTCTATGCATACGCTCAGATATTCTCAGGAGGTAGTTACTGGTTTGGCTGAGACACGCAGAGTTTCAACTCTTTCAAAATTTTCTCATTTTCGCTCCTTCAGAATCATCAACATCACAGGAATCGTTTATATGTGATGAATCTATACATTATTAGAGGCTTAACGTTGTAAAAGGAGGAAAAAATAGTGAACATTTGAAGCTTTTGAGCTCCTTTAAATGTCAGAAATCAGTTGCAATACACAGCAGAGCCACAAGAGGGCACAACTAGCTCAGATTTGGTTTTAGGTTTTAGGTTAGTTCATTTCTTCTGGGATGAGTCCGCAGGCAGCAGTTTCTCAACACAGCCTCATGTCTGGGTTCATACGCGGCCGACCGTACCTCTATGAGTCTGTCTCTCTTCTGCAGACTCGCCCTCAGCCTCCTCTGCTCGCGCTCGCCGTCCTCTTGGTTGCGCCGCCGCTCTCGGTCGGCCTCCTTCCTCTCCTTCTCCTTCTCCCTCAGCTGCTGCTGGACGTCTCTGAGCCGAGCCGTCAGGGAGGAAACCGTCTGGCTGTGGCTCTGCTGCTGAGCCTGATGGTTTATTCACAGATTATAAGCTTAACGTTCGATAGGACGATCATTTTAACGGTTTGGAGTTGCTCCCTATCTTGAGATTTGACGTCAATTCCATATAAAGTCATTAAAATAATTCAGGTTTGAGAGTTTCGAGCAGAGATGCTTTAATCTTGTGGGCGTCTCACCTGCAGAAGATCGTGGGACTCCTGCAGAGCTGCAGCCAGTTTGGTGACGGCGCCGTTCTCCTCTGCGATCTTCAGAAAGGCCGCGAGCTGCCGACCGAGGACAGAAAATGAGAGTTTAGAACAACAAGGTGGGACATATAAGAGCAAACAAACACGTTTAAAACGTTTATGAGCTTTTTAGTGTAGCTAAAGTATCCAAGAACAACGAAATGTTTCAGTTTCACTCAAGAGTTTAATACTGACACATTCTGATAAAAACGGCCTAAATGTTAAAATCGATTGAAAAGCTGATTTGGTTTTATGAAATTTCTGCTGTCTTTACTTTTTCCATCCAGCTTTCTGAGGCCCCCTCT
Organism: Orestias chungarensis; assembly: GCA_032876305.1. Lineage (NCBI taxonomy): Eukaryota > Metazoa > Chordata > Actinopteri > Cyprinodontiformes > Cyprinodontidae > Orestias > Orestias chungarensis. The sequence goes on along the minus strand of JAVLVB010000082.1, from coordinate 1,663,500 downwards.
CTAGCGCCCCCTAGCAGATCTGCTCACCTGGTCGCCCGTCTGCCTGACTTCCAGCTGCTGTTGGAGGTTCAGGATCACGCCGTCCTTCTCCTGGAGCAGAGCAGCGACGGCGCCGTCCTTCCGTCTCCACAGGTCTCGTTCTCTGTCCGCCCCCTTCAGCAGACCGTCCTTCTCCCCCAGAGACGCTCGCAGCTCCTGCAGACAACAACCGAACCCGGGCTGTGACCGTGTCGCTTGTTTCTCCAACCTTGCAGAGGACCATGAACGCCACGCTCACCTGGATGACGTCCTGGCTGCTCTGCAGCACCGTCCTCAGCGTGTCCAGGTCTCCCTCGCGGTCTCGTCCAGCTTTCCTCAGAGCGTCGATCTCTTTCTCCAGGTTCTGCTCTTTGTCTGCGAGTTCAGACCTCAGAGTCTGCAGAGCCGCCTGCAGGACAGAAGACAGACATTTAGACTGGAGACGTTTGTCTCTGTGCAGGAGCAACAATCGGCATCTTATCAGCCTGACCTTGTTGTCAGAGAGGACGTCCTTCAGAGTCTGGGCCAGCTCCTTCTCCAGTTCAGCTCCAGTTCCCCGCTCATCACACAGTCCTCGGATCAGACCCAGGCACACCTGCAAGGAGGGAAACACCAACCACATGCAACTTACTTCACATTTCTGTTTCCTGAACCAATGTTTCCCAAGCATATTCTGGCAGATGGACAGAAGCCCGAGGATGTTTCTATGGGTTCAGGATCGCTCGAGACGCCAGGTTTCAGAAACACTCGACTGATTGAACGAGAGCTTTTAAGAGAATAACGCTTCACCACAGCGCTTAAAATACAATATAGCAGCTGATGGAAGCACCGTAGATTAAAAAACAAACCCTTTCTCTACATCTCAGATTTTCAGGCGGTTTGTAGCAGATTTGAGTCACATGGAGGATAATTTATTGTTTATCGTTCTTATTTAGAGCCGACATGTCCAAACATTCTGCCAGGAGGGCCACACCTGGTGAGCAATCAACAAATAAGGGCCCCAGAAAAAACCCTGATTGTATTTACTGGAAACTTTGGTCGCGGCCCCTCGGAAATGTGTAACGCATCGTTCCTATAGAAAGTGTCCAGAGAGTCAAGAGCGTCCAGTTTACATGCAAAGTCCATGTAGACGTGCGTCTGGGAGCGTGGAAAAGTCTGGGAATGCGTTACGTGTGTCCAGACCAGAGCGTTTCAAGTTTTTCCCCTAGTTACAGATATGGCGCCAAGGCAGCCGACAACCACGCTCTCTTGGTTTACTAAATAAAGACGAGCCGCTCTCTCAGTTTCATCCTCCATTGTTCAAAAAGACGGTTGAAGAGACAGGAAGTCTGACCAGAGAAGACAGGAAGGACGCTTGACGCGCGTTTGAAGCGTCTGACCCTAAAAGTGAACAAAAATGTAAAAACACGTCCAACTCTAGGCGTTAGATGCGTGTTGGACGCTCCAGATGTGTTTGGTGTGAACGCAGCATCTTCCTCTGAGCGTTCAGCAGTAAATTCTCTAAACTCCTCAGACGGATGCAGCAGAGAAACATTTCTGTGAACTAAGAGCTTCAGAGCAGATCTAAGAATCTGGAGCCTCTAGATCAGAGCTGATCAGATGTGGCTCCAGCTTTTGATCATCAGGTCACTTAGAGAACCTGGGCTCTCCTTCAGGACAGGATTGGAACTCCCCTGCTGTGCATGATGTTGTCCAACAGAGTCGTCTGTGAATGTTGAACAGTGAGCAGCAGAGGAAACGACGTCTCTGCTCCTCAGACGGCTGGCCCTTTAAGAACAGGCGCCATCATCCAACACAGAGCCCCCACCACCACCATCCCCCCCCTACCTGGATCAGACGCTCCCGGCTGTGCAGGGAGTGACCGAGGCTGTGCAGCGCCGAGCTTCCTCCGTCGTCCCAGTTCGGCTGGAGGGGAGAGAAGAACGAGGGAATCAGATATTGTTGCTCTTCCTGACGAAGCTTTCACATTAACAGCAGCTGAGTTAAAATACATAACAGAGCAGTTAGAGTAAACTTTCGTCTACAGATCACTAATAACTGGTTGGTCCACGCTTAGCAGCAGCAACTGCATCACGACGTGGATTCCCAAAGTTCTGAAAACGGCTTTATAACCTTATTCCAGACTGACTGAACTCAATTCTTGCTCAATTGTTAATGAATTCCTACATGTGTAGCTTCTAAGGATCTTTTGGTGGACTTCACTTTGTTGGGCAGGTCCTACTTCAGTAAGAGGCAACAATCAGGCCTGAGTGTGGCTGGAGACGATGATCTCAGGTGGAGTAAAGGACAGTTACACCAAATTTCCTTTTTCACAAGGGTCATGTAGCTTTGGATTTTATTTCCCTTAGTAATAAACACCTTCATTTACAAATTGCTTGCTGTGTTTACCTTTGTTGTCTTTGACTGGCATTTAAATTGGTTTCATGTTCCCAAACGCTTAAGAGTGATAAACATGCAAAAACACAGGTATACCTGAAATTAGACAAAACTAAGATGTTTGCACCAGAGACCAGACAGAAATACTTAACTAAGCACAACTAAGGTTTCCAAAAGCTTTTCCACTGAAGGACTTTTACCCTCTGGAGTCCAGTGACACGGCGGCACGTCAAAATTACGTCCCCAACTAAACATTGCTGCTTCAACTTGTGTAGAACGTTGGGACCTCAAACTATATACCAAGTCTACAGTTGGTCCAAAATGCTGCAGCAAGAGTTCTGATGTAACTTAAAATTTTAAGATTCTTCTTTGACATATAAAGCCCTCACTAATCAAGCTCCATCATACATCAGAGATCTGATTACTCCTTATGGGGTTATTTAGATTGTTTCTATAGTTCTGCTGCTATAGGCTTAGAGTGCTGGAGGACAATCTGACCACTTCTCTCTCTGCTACTTTCTTCCTTTGTCCAATCTACTTAGTTACCGTTATTTCAACCTTGTTAACCTTTTGTTTTCTCTTAGTGTTCTTCTCTCTATAGTAGCCACACCTGGGCTGGCGTTCTGTTAGCTGAGACAGCTTCTTGGATGAGAACATGGGCTGAGATGCTGCCAGTGACGTTCTACAGCTGCTGCTATAAACTCTTTCTTTTCAGTTTCCTCTGCATCTATTTTAGTTTTCTGTCTCTTCAAACCTCCAGTCGGCCGTGGCAGACGGCTGCTTGTACTGAGCCTGGTTCTGCTGGAGGTTTCTTCCTATAAGGGAAGTTTTTCCTCTCCACTGTCGCTACATGCATGCTCAGTATGTGGGATTGCTGTAAAGTCAACGACTACACAAGCCATTGTTTCTGTCTGCTGATTCCAGAGGAGTGAATGCTGCAAGTCAATGACTCCATGAATCTGCTGGGGTTCCTTAGACTGGAAACTTTTTCAAAATTCATTTGTTTATGATGTATCTATGATTTTAATTGATTTTCTGTAAAGTGCCTTTGAGACGACATCTGGTGTAAATTGGCGCTATATAAATAAACTGATTCTTGATACCAGTTTTTAAATTTTGTTGATAAGCATAAACGTCTGAGGCATTGGCTGCATTTTATGTAGTTCGTTTTAAATGACTTTGTTGTGTGATAAGAGTGTACATAAGTTTTGAAATGTATAGTTATAAAATTGGTTCGTTAAACATACTTGTGAGACGTTACATTGTTTTGTAAACAGCTGTACATAAAAGCGCCTGTGCTAATGTCTGCATTTATGCAAAAAAAAAAGTCATAAATTATTTTGTTTTGTGAAATATTGTATGTTAGTTTTGAAATGTACTATTTATATTTGTATTCTAAGTTGTGAAAATGGTTCGTTAAACGTATTTGTGGTTTTCACGGTAAAAAATAGGACTATTTTCTACTCAGACTTTATGTTTTTTTATGTGATTTTAGTTCCACTGTGTTAATATAGTTTGTCAAAATGGAAAGATAACTGTAAATCCACAAAGGGAAGGTTGTGCTGAAACAATTATACCAAGCAATGCAGGGTAAACATTTATTTAAAGGGAAATATAAAGATAAAATCAAAAGTAGTCAAAACGGCAAATTAGACCCTGGACTGGAGGGTTAATGTAGGTTCATGACTCCGGCTAGAAATCAGAAGTTCTTCTTAGTCTTTAAAGCTTTCAGTGAACAAGGTTTACAGCAGGTTTAAACCTGCAGCTCGTCATGTGCGTTTAATCTCGTCTTCACTCTGACAGATCCGGTTAGTCGTCCACCACCCCGGCAGAACAGCTGAGAGGCCCGGCAGCCCGGGGCAAACTCCACCGGTCGGGGCGGATTCCTTGATACAGGGGCGTGGACACACCCTCTGCCGCTCGGAGCACAGCCTCACAGATGGCTCAGATCGCTCCAATAAACCAGTTTTTCCAGTTCAATTAAACGCGTTTTATAAGCTACTGCTGCCGACTTACCTGGGCGGGACAGAGATTAGCGTCTATAAAGGTAAAGTTGTGTAACAAACACTTCTGAATCCCAGAAAACATCACAATCCTCAACATGGACCCGGCGGCCTTGTTTAAAGCTTTGAGTTTCACAGTCAATATCAGTCACTAGAGTTTAGGTTTCCTTCTTGCTTTGATAAACAAGCTAATCAGTGCTAATCAGATACATGTTAGAAGGTCACTCCTTACAAGGTCTGGTTCCTCTGATCCGTTGACTTCAGCCGGTTCTGTTGGTCCAGCTCGTCCCAGCTCCGCCTCCAGAGTCTTGATCCGGGTCGCGGCCTGGTCCAGTTGGGCTCGTAGCCGTCCGACGGCACCTTGAAGCCTGACGTTGCTTTTCTAGAATAACAAAGGATCCTATTAGATCAGGATGCAGTGGCCATCTTACTTATACAGATACATCCAGAACCTTCTACCCCAGAACAGGACTGGGTTCACCTACTGGTTAAACTGGACGAACTGGAGCGAGGGATTTAGAAGTTACTTCTGTTTTCATCAGTTATTGATAAAAATCTAAAACATTTCTACACCAGAAGTCTCCCAACGAATCGCTTGTTGATACCTGAAATATAGCGATAAACTAAAATCATTTCAGTTTTCAATAGAGATACAAAAAATGACACGGAAAGTACAACTAACCCGTCCCTCCCGGAGAATGCTGATCCTGTGATCACAGAAAATCCCACAAAATCAAGCAAAGGTGGCAGAATATGCGGGGGTGCGTATAATTCTTAAAAAGCTGCAAATTTACCCTATAAATAGCTTCTACGCGCAGAAATCGCAGAATTATGTTAATTTCTTCTGATTTTACTGTACCAGCATTTTTTTGCATCATTTTGAAATAATTTTTATTATTTTCTTACTTTTGACTGACACTAACCCCCCCATCCAAATGTGAACAGGTGCGTGCTCAACCGTAACGAGCACACGCTTTAGAGTTAGCATGCTAACACTAAAGCATTAAAGTTAGCATGCTGACTTTAACACTAAAGCGTTAAAATTAGCATGCTAACACTAGGTTAAAGCGCTACTTAGCATGCCAACATTACCTTAAAGCGTTACTTAGCATGCTAACACTAGCTTAAAGCGCTACTTAGCATGTTAACACTAGCTTAAAGCGCTACTTAGCATGTTAACACTAGCTTAAAGCGTTACTTAGCATGTTAACACTATCTTAAAGCGTTACTTAGCATGCCAAGACTAGCTTAAAACGTTACAGTAAGCATGTCAACACTAGCTTAAAGCATTACAGTTAGCATGCTAACACTAGCTTAAAGTGTTACAGTTAGCATGCTAATACTAGCTTAAAGCGTTAAAGTTAGCATGCTAACACTAGCTTAAAGCGTTACAGTTAGCATGCTAACACTAGCTTAAAGCGTTACAGTTAGCATGCTAACACTAGCTTAAAGCGTTACAGTTAGCATGCTAACACTAGCTTAAAATGTAGGACTGACTAATATTTTAGATTCATTTATTAGTAACTAGGTGATTTGAAGAATCTTCATTCTATTCATTTTTTTTTGCATAAAAAAAACCAATAATACTAAAATTGTGTAAAAATACCTTAATTTAAGGTAGATATTAACCAGATATTATTGGTTGTCTTTTGTGAAGGTTAGGTAACCTTTGTGACAAAAAAAACTTTACTTTAACTGGACCGAGGCTAAAAATGGCTCTGTGACCATAACATTCTCAGAACCGTATCTGAACCAACAAACAGAAAAATATTCAACCTAAATCGCCAGAAAAACATTTTATTTATTTATTTATTTTAGATTTAATATTCTGTTATATATATATTTTATTTTCTCCACCTGAACAGTCTTTTTTTCTTATAACTTAAAAACTTATGTTTATTTTCTTAATTAGCACTACTTGCGTGGACTGTTTTGTTTTGGAAATTTCGTTGCACCCATGTGGAGCAATGACAAAGAATTCTGACTCTGATTTTGATTCTGAAAACATTAAATGTTAACCAAAAAACCCACATAAAATCATCAAAGTTTTTTTGTTGTTTTTAATTGGAAAACAAAATGATGGTCACCAGAGCAAGACGCCAAAATATATAATCATAACAAAATGTATTTGTGCAATATGTTGTTTTAATGGAGAGTTTGGAGGCCATTAGTTATTGATTAATGAATCTGATGTAATAATCGGGCAGCTGGACCTGGTCTCACGCCAGACACTATTGACATTACCCAGCATGCCAGGCGTCACAGAGCGCTGGAAGCTCAGATGACACAGAGAGGAAAAAGGGAGAAGCAGCAGATATATCATTGCTCTTTTTCAATATTGAGCAAAACCTTTAGATGTTCTGTCCTGCATGGACAAAGTTTACACACACCCCCCCTCCATCTTACAGGGGGATGTAGTTTACAGCCGTTATAAGACCAGTTGGCGGCTCCGGGGAACCGAACTAGTACTGGGCCAACAAAACAAACAATGTCCTAAAAATAGTTTCTCACTGAAGGTTGGTTGAGTGAATTTTAGAGTTGAAACAAATAATCGATTTATTCCATTAAAATCAACTATTAAAATATTTGACGACTAATTTAGTCAAATTAAACTAAATTAGTTGCTTTATAATCACGTTGTACCGTAAGCATCTATTTTTAACACAATCTGTTATATCTGCGGTCAATAGGTGGCAGTAATGAGCTACCTAACGCTGTGATCTACCAGTGGAGCAGTAGAAGAAGAAATCAGCCAATCGTTAGCCTTGTTTTGCTAGCGCATGGCTCATAAACACATTTGCCCTGAGCAAGATGGCGGAGCAGGAAAATGTAGGAAAGT
>JAVLVB010000082.1:1644352-1656164 GCA_032876305.1 Orestias chungarensis | reverse complement strand
AAGAAAATAAAGGCGCTAAATACTGTTAATGAATTCAGTTCATATTCATTTAGAGTTGCAGGAGCAACAATAAAGGAACACATGTGGAACAAGACGCTCACCCCCAGCAATGTCTACCACTTACTAACTCTGTTCTAAACATGCTGGTAGAGACACAAGTTCAGATTATTAGGAACAATAATGTCCAACTAAGTCACAAAATTCATGATAAAGGTCAAATTAAACAGGAATTTAAATGTAGAGTAAAATAAGGGCTGAGATTATTGGTAATATGCTTTAAACTCAATCAGTTTAATATAATTTTTGTATTTTTTGTCTAAAAATGAACAAATATTTTGCACTTTTGAGCTCATTTGTTCCTTTAAACAAAGTGAAATAAATTGCATTGAATGGCACAATTCTGTTCTGTTTTTCCTTTTACTAATGAAAATATGTTGTTAATAGCTTATATGGGAAAGTAAACCTCAATAAAATGAATAATAAACACGATCAATCAATTTTGAAAATAACCATTTGTTGCAGCCCTAGTGAATTTGAAAACAATCTCAGTTTTATTCTAGATTTTACCAGAAATTAAACGAACACTTAGAGGAAGGGAGGACTGGGTCAGAACCTTCTGGAACTCACCTCGCGCTGAAGCGGCACGTACTCGTCCCTCAGCTCCGTCGGCACATCTCCGTCCTCCTCACCACCTCCGTTCTCCGCATCTCCGAAGCTCAGAACCCGACTGACTCTGGGCGACGACGGACCTTCGACCTTCCGGGGGCTTTTCCGGTCCTTCCTGCCTAGGACCGGGATCTTGCTGCCTGAAGGGGAGCTGACCGGCTTCCCTTCGATGCCCCTCAGCTCCGTCAGCACAAAGTCCACCGACGCGTCGCCCGGTGGGCGGAACGGGTCGCGACCGTCTGGCGTGTCCAGCGGAGAAGGCGCCATAAGCGAGAGGCTGGAGCCGGTCCGAGAGGCCGGGCTGGAGCTCGGGAGCTCCTGCCAGCGGAGCGGCATGCTCCGGGACTTGTCCCGGGAAAGCTCCAGCGGAGAGAACGTCTGGAAGGGGAGGTGACGAGGAATCCCGCAGACCGACTCGTAGTCCGAGTCGGAAACCCGTAAGGAATCGCAGCCCTCGCATCCTTTGCCTTTCCTGCACCTTTTTCCCGTCCTGATGAAATACGGACAGGTGTCCCACTTCTCGGACCAGCACTCGTACGCCGACAGAGCCATGTTGTCCACCAGCATCTGCCTGTAGGCTTCCTTCTCCGCCTCGCCGTCCTCCTCCTCCTCCTCCTCCTCCTCCTCGCTGGTGCTGCTCTTGTTCCGGAAGTCCTGCGGGTGTCTCTGCCGGTAGTTCTGGCGGACCCACTGCCGGATCTTGTCCCTCTCCTGCGTCAGCTTCTGAAGCCGCTCGGACGAGAGGACGCGGACCCGCGCGATCACCGTGTCGAACTTAAACACTCGCTCCAGAGCCGCGACGCATTTGCCGCAGACAAACTCTCCCGTCCGGCTGTTTCTCGGCACGGCTTGTCCGAGTATGTGGGTCAACACAGCCAGCACGTCCGGGGACTTGTTCGTGGAGCTCAAGGATATCTGGGACCTGGACAGAGACCCCGAAGAGCCCAGAGACAACGTGCTGCCTGTGAAAGAAACACAACAGTGTTATTCTCTGGACACGGTACGAAGGCCGTTCCCTTTTTATTCCAAACTCACCCCAAGGACTGCTCTGAGTGGACTGGGACAGGCTCCCGCCGCCACTGACGGACTCGGTCGGCGTCGCAGGCTGAGCGTTCCTCCTGGTCAGGGCCGCGAACAGCCACCGGCGTTGATTTCCCCGCAGGTTTCCGCCGCATATCCGGCAATGCTCGTTCTTCCCTTTGCCAGACATCGTGGACGAGAAGCCGACACGTCGCACTACAGGGGTCCAAAGACGAGGAGTTCTCTGAAACGAAGCGCAATAGTCAACTCAGAGCCACAATCCACACTGTTGGAGCTGCAACCAATCCACCACAAGTTTCTGCTCACACGCAACTCCCATCAGACGTCTACTTGAACAGTTTACGTCCCCCAGCAGCACTGAGGCCGGACGAGTACGACAAAGTATTGTTAATCACGATTTTTTTGTAAAAAACTAAACTTTAAATTAAAATAGGTGATAAATAATAAAAAAATTTAAAAGAAAAACTGATAGTTTCAAATATAAAAGTTCCGATTGAACAGGTTAGTGAAATCTCAAAGTGCAACTTAAACGTAAATATAAAAATACAAGAGCTTATAGAGATAAGAGCAGGGTCCATCTAGGACATTAGTGTTGCCCGCTTTTAATTGTGGTCACCAAAATCGTGATCGTGATCGAAATGACGATTAGTTGGGCAGTAACGATGGATGCCGCCGTCTGTGGACGGACATCAACGCCGTTGAAGGAACGGGAGGCGCCCGTATCGTCAGAAGATCAGAACAAGACGAAGGAGGCTGAGGAAAAAAGAAAGCGAAACTCGGCACCGCTTGCTTCGGACGTCGTTCGCGTCCAGATTTACCACGTCTGGCTTCTTCTGCTGCACGTCACATATCAATGGCATAAAAGTTGGATAAAATATGAAACAACGGTTCAGACTACAGATGCTTTCAAAAACAGATATGGAAGATGAACAGATTTGTTTTGGGTGGCCGCATGAGCAAAAAGCTCTGATTGGATGTGTAAACAAGCGTCCAGCCTCCATGATGTAAGGAACTCATTCCAGGAGCAGCAGGGATCCTCATTTGGATCGACCCACCAGCCCAATCCTACCAGGGGACCAGAAACTGCTGAACAAGAGCAGTTCAGTAGAGGACAGGAAAAACTGAGTCTTTTTGTCCAGCTCAGGCACAACAGTATCGACCTAAACTGTCATACCAGCGCATCCCTACTTGAGGCTTGGAGAGATGGACTAAATCCTGAGCTTCAGATCTCAGATGAATTCCAGAGCAGAGCAACAAATTCACTCATAAAGACAAACTCTGTCTGCCCTTAATTCTGCTTTAATTAATTTAAGTAATTATTGATAATCCAAAAGCAGATTTTCATTTTTATATAAAGATAGTCAAACAGAACCCAGATTTGTTTCAGTTAATCAGAGAAACCTGCTGGATGAGGCTGTTGAGCTGAGAGCTGCCTGGATCTCTCAGACCAGCAGCTGGACTTGGACTCGCTCTGGTTGGTGCCGGCAGCTCGCAGAGGGACGCTGGTTTGTTCAGGAACCTCCGGTCTCTTCAGGAACATCCGGTCTCTTCTCCAGGAACCTCCGGTCTCTCCAGGAACCTCCGGTCTCTTCTCCAGGAACCTCCGGTCTCTTCTCCAGGAACCTCCGGTCTCTCCAGGAACCTCCGGTCTCTCCAGGAACCTGCGGTCTCCTCTCCAGGAACCTGCGGTCTCTCCAGGAACCTGCGGTCTCCTCTCCAGGAACCTGCGGTCTCCTCTCCAGGAACCTGCGGTCTCTCCAGGAGCCTCCGGTCTCCTCTCCAGGAACCTGCGGTCTCTCCAGGAACCTGCGGTCTCTCCAGGAACCTGCGGTCTCTTCAGGAACCTCCGGTCTCTTCAGGAACCTCCGGTCTCTTCAGGAACCTCCAGTCTCTTCTTCAGGAACCTCCAGTCTCTTCTTCAGGAACCTCCAGTCTCTTCTTCAGGAACCTCCAGTCTCTTCTTCAGGAACCTCCAGTCTCTTCAGGAACCTCCAGTCTCTTCTTCAGGAACCTCCAGTCTCTTCAGGAACCTCCAGTCTCTTCTTCAGGAACCTCCAGTCTCTTCTTCAGGAACCTCCAGTCTCTTCTTCAGGAACCTCCAGTCTCTTCTTCAGGAACCTCCAGTCTCTTCTTCAGGAACCTCCGGTCTCTCCAGGAACCTCCGGTCTCTCCAGGATCCTCCGGTCTCTTCGTGCGCGCAGGGCGGGACACGTCGTCCCTCCGCCACGCTGTCACCGAGTCCTCCCAGCCGCCGCAGCAGAGGTCAGAGTTCAGCCGCTTACAGCACAAACTCTGGAAAGTCGTGATCTCTCCTCTATATCTGCTGCTGCTTATAACCTTCAGCGGAGCAGCGCTTAACCGCGACAAGCTGACCCGGTTCGGCTCGGATCCGGGCTCTTATTTTGAAAGCGCAGCGGCGGCGAACTTACCTCTGAAGTACTCCCGGAGTCACGCGCTCAGCCGCGGGGATCAAAGACTCAGTGTCGGCGCGAGGAGCCGGCCGCCTCATAACGCAGGACGTCACGACGGAGAGGAGAGGTAGAGCAGAAAACGACGAACTTAACAGAACCGAGACAGAACCCGGCAGAACCGGAACCGCCTGAAGAGGAAAGGGGGGCGGAGTCACCTTTCAGACGTTACTGGTCACACCTGTGGGAGAGGGCGTGGCTCAAATCTCAGCCTGCAGTGACATGCGCAGTTCTGACTGGAAGTTTAACTTTCTAAAGTTTGAGATTTTGAGTTTTTTTATTTTGTATCGTAATTTGAAGAACAAATGTCAAATATTGTTTTGTTGTTTAGTTTCCTTGGTTTTACCTGCACAGGATCCAAATATCCCTAATTAACCAATCAGAACATTAAAGCCAAACTCTCAGCAGGATGCTGGAATGAAAAGTTCCATCCACACCACGAGATCCTGATGGTTTCCTCTCTGCTGGAAATGCAGAGATAAATGTTTCCAATGTCTGAATTTTCTTCACTTTGAAAGTAACTAATTATTGAATGTTGTAAGTTTTCATTAAGATCAGACAGAAAACCTCATGTTTTTTATAAGAGCTGGAACAAAAAGCCAAAAAAGAGAATTTTTATCAATAAATGATATTTCTATTCTGTTCTATATTCATAATTCTATCAGTTTATTATTAAAACAATGTTGTTCCATACCTAGGATCAACTGAAATGATTAATTTGACTCAAATGAATTCTCATGTTGAGAGAATGACCCTTTATAAAAACACAGAATTAAATCACAAGTATTTTGTAAGAAAATATTAATATAATAAAATAAAAGGAACATTTTAATACGTGGTGAAGCAAAAAATACACATTATTCTCATATTTGTAGCTTTTTTACTTTTTGTTTGCAATGCTTCACATTAGAAAATAAATAAACACTATTATTGCTGAATTTAAAAAAACAATGATGCTGGTGTGTTTAAGGTTTTAATATATGTCAGTTAAAACTAACTGACTATAAGTGAAATAAGACTAATATAAAAAAGGTTTTACATTTTAAAATAATATTATTAAGTAAACTGCAGGGACATCTTTGTCACAACAGCAATCTCAGATTTAAAAAGACATTATGGGGATGTTTTAAGTGATTCAGATGTTTGATAAAAATAGGATCAATGAGTCCAGCCCAGCAACATTTATTGTCCAGAAAGCAAAAGAGAAACAGACAAACATGAATTATGAGCGATTATGTCCATGAAAGGTTCACTAACCCCCGGAAATAAAAACTAAAATCCTTCAGCAGGGGTACCACAAACATCAACTAGAGGGGATTACATGTTTTTATTTATTTTTTTGTTTGTTTGTTTATTCGTTTGCTTTTATTGCCCAAAGTAATGCAAAAACAACAATGTAAATACAACATTTCAGATTATGGTGTCATTAAATAGCAGATTATGAACTGATCCACAAAAATATTTATGCTAAATTACCTAAAACGCAGCTTGTTTTTATTTATTTATTTATTTATTGTTTCACATCCCCGTAATCCCAGAAATTGAAGCATTCATTACAAAGAATAAAAGAAGCACCAAAAAGATGAACCTACAATACAATAATAGTGTGTATACATTTATAAAGTCTAATTTTTAAGTCGAATAATTGGCACAAAACCTTTTATTGCTTAAGTGCTTATTAAATGCAAATAAAAGAAGACAACAATTATAAACTCTATCATTCTATTCAGATTCTCTAACATTTTAGGTTACATTTAAAATTGTTCAGTACATAAATGTTCTACCTTTTCAGAACTCTGTTTATAAACTGCACTGAAAAAATACAGCAAACGTCAAATTGAATATTTTTTCTAATTATTATAAATATCTGCTAATAAGTATGATTAGTATATGTAACAATATAGCAATAAACAATTTAGCAACTGGTTTATGAAGGCAGTTAACTGTTGAGACTTTCTTTTATCTCAAAGCAAATCTTGTTTTCTCATCATATGATAAGATCTTGATTTCTGGTGATCATTATTGTCTGTAGAAACAGATTTAAGTTTGTAGATTTTAGAGGACAAGGGGAAGGTTGTTAATTTTGTTGTATTTTTACCCTAAGGAGTCTTAGTTATCTTTTCATAATGACCCTTTCACAGTATTTGAAAGAATAAAGATGGTTTAAAATAATGTTAGACAGAATAGCACCTTAAACTTTTGGTGTGTTTGTTTCTTAGTTTGTGGTTTTTGGCGGCTGAGTCGTTTTCACATGAGCCACTTCTCTATGCAGTTGGTGAACACGGTGAAGTTGGAGTGCCACATTGTGTGCTCCACTCCGGAATGAACGCACACCGACACGTCGCCGCGAGCGTCCAGCGTCTTCAGGCCAAACGTGTCGTTCTTATAAAACTGGCAGAGAGCAAGAAAGAAACATTTTTCTGAGGAGCTGAAGGTGAAACAGCTCGAAGAGCAAAGTCAGACAGGCTTTAATAGAACATGCTGGGCTGTCTCTGAATTATCCAGGCCGTCCAGATCAGGATTGTATTAATTCAACCTTTCCAGCTTGATAAAGACGGCAGTTCTCTGGAGGATGCAGCACAGACCTAATGGACCTCCAGTTTGACCCAGCATGTCATAATCTTTGTGCAGTTCAGATAAAAAAAGGATATTTTACTCTATAATAAGTTCTCATCACAGTAGAAAAATCTTAGCTGAAGAAGGCTAAAGAAATTTGAAGTGGTTTCAGAATAACAGCTGTTGGTCACCTACCTCCTGGTTCCTCATTTCCACAACATCTTCGTTGCTGTCATAGAACCCGAAGTGGCTGTGAAGAAAAGAGGAACCAATTATTTATTGCCAAAAGGTTCTGAAACCTTTGAATGTACTTTGGTTGGTGGTAAAACAAAAGTGTGAGTAACTGTTTCTCCATTTTCCTGTGGTTTTCCTATCAACCTGCACACCTGTAAATGCTCTAATGCTGCGTTCACTGGAGCGTCAAAATCGCTTCTAACGATTCAAGTTGGACATGCTTGCATTTTGTGCACTTTTTATGGTCAAACGCGTCAAGCGTCCCCATTTCCGGTCTTCTCTGGTCGGACTCCTGGTCTTTTTAACTGTCTTTTTGCACAACGATGGATGAAATTGAAAGCAAGGGAGCATCTTGGTTCGCTGCCTCTGCGCCATATAAGTTTATATAGGAAAAATTAAGCAGCGTTCAGAGTTTGGTAATTTTCTTCACCTACTCCAGAAGCTGCGCTGATGAGGGTCGATTTCATCGCCCCTTTGGAAAAGTTGTCACTACGTCACATTGAAGGCTTTCTCTGATTGGTCGACGCTCAAAGCGCTCTACTCTGGATGTGCGTAACACGTCGTGAGACTTTTTTGACCCTTCAAGACTCGCGTTTACATCGACTTTGCATGTAAACCAGATTTTGACGCTCCAGATACTTTTGGTGTAAACGCAGCGTTAATGCACAAGAACTCATTTAAACAATTACGCCCAAAGCTTACTCTTCCTTTTGTTTGCCTAGCATGACAGCAAGAATGTTTTTAATAGTGGTAGAACCTGGATTGCCACGGAGTGATGACTCCATCATCTGGACCCCCAATCAGCACCATCTTCTTGATGCGGCCAAAGTTATCTCTCCAGTCTGGAATAGGAAACATGGATATGCTCATAACCTTCTGATTTGACATAAACAATTGACCTCTACATTCACAATGAAACAAAACAGCATTGAGCATCAGGATCTGCTGTGTGATCTAACCATCTACATCTATATTTTGCTCTACTCTATTGCCTAAATAATGTAATTATTATATTTCTGGAAGACAACTCAGGAGACAAGTGATCAGGTAAGTCTGCAACAGGGACTCGAGGGCGACGAGGGGAACCAGGAGCTCTGGAGGGAGGCAGAAAGGTGAATAGACTGATCCGACAGGTGAAAGGAGGAACTACGATTGTGGGTCTTAATTGGAAGATGAAGGGTGTACTGCCAAGGAGAGATGAGTGGAGCTGGCTGACTTGGGTTGTGGTGTGTTGCTGCTCAGCGGCAGGATCCAGAGAGGAGGCCGTGGATGTATGGTGGAGGCTTTCAGTGGAGGTCGAAGGGCAGAATGCGAGCAAGAGCAAACCCAGGAGGATAGAGGAGTGTGAGGAATGGCTGCCGTCTGTGAGTGAATGTCTTGAATGCTTATCTTCTAGTGGAGAGGTATATACCGATTTTTGTGAGAGGAGTTCTTAAAATGGAACTAGAGTTTTGCAAACACAAGAGTTGTTAGTAGAGACACGAGTCACCCGAAAGCAACGGAAGTTATAAGAGAGTGCACAGAAACACGAGGAGGACTTGGGAGTACCATAGAAGGTCAACAACCAGGCACTGAATGACTGCCAGGCCGCTCCCTTTATCCTCCACCGCTCAATGAGGCTGATGAGTAACACAAGGAGAACCTAGACAGCAGCTCACCAGCTCCAGCTTGAGGACAGCCTCCAGGACACGTCTCTCGAGAGAGAACCCTCTTTCAGAAGGGGGACCGGAGGATGGGTTCAAACTACAAGGGGATCACACTCCTCAACCTCCCTGGTAAAATCTATGCAGGGGTACCAGAGAGGAGGGTCCGCCGGATGGTCGAATCCTGTCTGGAGGAGGAGCAGTGCGGTTTCCGTGCTGGCCATAGAACAATGGACCAGCTCTACACCCTCTTCAGGGTCCTGGAGGGGGCATGGGAGTTCGGCCAACCAGTCTACATGTGTTTTGTAGACTTGGAGAAGGCCCTCGACCGTGTTCCCCGGGGAATCTTGTGGGGGGTGCTCCGGGAGTATGGAGTACCGGACTCTCTTGTTAGAGCTGTCCGGTCCCTGTAAGACCGGTGCCAGAGTTTGGTCTGCATTGCCGGCAGTAAGTCGAATCCGTTCCCAGTGAGAGTATGACTCCGCGAAGGCTGCCCTTTATCACCGGTTCTGTTCATAACTTTTATGGACAGAATTTTTACGCGGTACTGAGGGGGGTTTGGTTTGGTAACCTCAGGGTTGCAGATGATGTGGTTCTGTTGGCTTCATCGGGCCAGGATCTCCAGCACTCACTGGAGCGATTTGCTACAGAGTGTGAAGCGGTTGGAATGCGAATTAGCACCTCTAAATCTGAGACAATGGTCCTCAGCCGAAAAAGGGTGGAGTGCACTCTTTGGGTCGGGAATAAGGTCCTCCGCCAGGTGGAGGAGTTTAAGTATCTCTGGGTCTTGTTCACGAGTGAGGGAAGGCTGGAGCGGGAGGTCGACAGGCGGATTGGTGAGGCTTCTGCAGTAATGCGGACGCTTCACCGGTCCGTCGTGATGAAGAGGGAGCTGAGCCAAAAGGCAAAGCTCTCAATTTACTGGTCGATCAACGTTCCCTCCCTCACCTATGGTCATGAGCTGTGGGTCATGACCGAAAGAACGAGGTCACGGATACAAGCGGCGGAAATTAGTTTCCTCCGCAGGGTGGCCGGGCTCTTCCTTAGAGATAGGGTGAGAAGCTCGGTCATCCGGGAGGGGCTCAAAGTAGAGCCGCTGCTCCTCCGCATCGAGAGGAGCCAGCTGAGGTGGCTCGTGTACCTGGTCAGGATGTCCCCTGGACGCCTCCCTGGTGAGGTATTCCGGGCATGTCCCACCATGAGGAGACCCCGGGGTAGACCTAGGATGCGCTGGAGGGACTATGTGTCCCCGCTTTCCTGGTAGCGCCTCAGGATCCTCCCGGAGGAGCTGGTGGATGTGGCTGGGGAGAGGGAAGTCTGGGTTTCCCTGCTCGGGCTGCTGCCCCCGCGACCCGACTCCGGAAAAGCGGTAGAAGATGGATGGATGGGTGGAGTTAACCTGTTGGGGGGTTTATTCCATTATCTTTTAATAAACTAATGTGCCCAGAAGCTCTAAGCCAACCCTGCCAACTTGACTGCTTGTGCTGTGAGGGGAGAACATTATTTAATACATGATAAAAAACTGAAGTTGCCATTGAGACAGCTAGTTTTATTACCTTTCATGTGCTGGTGGGGAACTTCACCGTTTATAAGAGGCAGGAATTCGTTACCCATCAGGTACCTTTCTTTATGGTGAGGATCTGCATACAGAAAAACCATATAGTTTGTGTTATGGTCTGTTTAAAGAGACATTTACAGTATGTTCCTGCTCCCAACCTACCATTCCAGTAGTTGCAAACAGAAATGTTTTGTCCCGGTTTGTTGTAGCAGAAACGATAAACTTCCTTCTCTAAAAATGTAGGAATGTAAGGCTTGAGGTAATTTGTCTCTGTCGATAAAGATCACATCTGTCAGATTTCTATTCATAATCCTATATATATTAAAAGAGAAGAGCTGGTCTCCCAAACACTTAACCTCCGTACTGTCCAGCCAGGGGTGATGACAGAGAGATGAACGTGTGAATGTTGTGATTATTAGACATGGACAGAACTGCTCGACAGATCAGGCCACCTTTAAAGAAAAGAAAATGGATAAATTAGGCAACAGTTTAGGTCATCATCAGCATCCAATCATCCCACCTGGATGGAGATGATGTGACAGGACATGTTGGTTCTCTACCTAGTTCTGGCCAAGGTGGTATCCTGACTTGAAATTAACATTTTTCAGCCCCTAGAAGCTAAAACTCACAAGTTTACTCTGGCAAACCTCTTTCCCCCAGTTAACACCAGAGAATGAAAAAACTGTATTTCTTTTCTTCTATTTAGCATGAAGCCGTCAATAAATGCAGATTAATGTCTGTTGTTGTTAAAATAATTTTTTTTTTTTGCATTTAAACATATTTAAACACAGGTATCATTACATTTGATCATTCGAAGTATCCTAGCTTAGTCACACTTCTACAGTGCACCACCTCGCCACAGGGGTTTCTCAAGGTTCAGTACTGGGACCTCTTCTCTTTGCCATATACTCCTCCACTCTGGGTCAGATCATTCAATCGCATGGTCTCTCAAACCACTGTTATGCTGATGACATCCAGCTCTATCCACCATTTCCAACTGACAATTACACGGTCTAGGCACGCTTCTCAGACTGTCTTTCTGACATATCAAAATGGATGAAAACCCACCATCTCCAACTGAATCTCTCACAAACTGAAATGCTTGTTTTTGTATCCCTGTCTCTTACTCCATCAAAGGCAGTAAGAAACTCTCAAAAGTCTAATGTAACCCCTCAGTTCATTGAGATTGAGACTGGGTACCCCTGGCTGCCAGCATCAAATCCAAATCCCTGATCCCAGCCTACAAAAATTTTAAGGGTACGTCTCCCAGCTACTTGAATCCTCTACAAAAGGTTTATGTCACAGCTCAGTCGCTTTAGTCATCAATGGATTGTGGTCTTGCAGTGCCTACACCACGCTTAAGACAATCCAGACTGTTTTCTTGTGTTGTTCCAAGATGCTGGAATGACCTACCAAGCTCCAGAAGAGCAGCAGCGTCCCTGTCTGTCTTCAAGGATTCAAGGATTCAAGGATTCTTTATTATCATTCTACATACATGATGGTACATGAAGTGGAACGAAATTACGTACTCACGGTACTATTCCACCCAAGAGCTAATATTAAAATAGATAAAATAAGTTAAAAAAATAAAATAAAATTAAAATAAATAAAATCGAAGTAAAGTAAGTAAAATAAATAAAATAAGA
>JAVLVB010000082.1:1624171-1644252 GCA_032876305.1 Orestias chungarensis | reverse complement strand
TTAGTGACCAAACTGTCCTTAAACCTACAAAGTTCAGTCCGTCCATAACTCATACGCATAAGGCGCATAAGTTTGGGCTCGGAACCGACGTAAAAACTACGTAACTCAGGGTTTTCACTAGTAGCGTGAGAAGCCGCTGCACTACTGTGCGCCGCCATCTTGTTTTCCGCCATAACAACTGAACAATCCAGTTAGAGCTAAAGCCTTCTATAGTTCAAGAAACTATAGAAGAGCCACCTCTTTAAAGAGCATCTCCTATCCTAACTCCTACCCAGACCTCTATAGCCCCTCTACTACTCTCTCTGTACTTCCCTCTATCTCTTCACTGTCGCCACTGACTAGGGAGTTTCCTCTAGATAGCTTATGGTCAGATTGATAATCAGTCCCCCAGAAAAACGCGGGCAAAAACGCTTGATTTTGCAGTGAATTCGGTGGGATTTCTTCCTGGTTTCTGCAATGAAAATGTGAGAAATGCAAGAAGGTGCGAAAATATGCGGAAACGTGTAAAAAACATGGGAACTATTGTTTACAAATGTAGGGAGAATAAACACAGAGGGACTGGCCCATTTTTTTGAGTCACACAAAAAAGGAAGGAGAAATAGTCTATTTTGTCAGTCCAGGTCTGCATGTTACTGTCCAATTAATAGCCTGAATGTCACTTTCTAACCAGAAAACCCTGAACGTTGGGGCAATTTCAGTCACCCCAGGCGCTCTTGGAGGGCAAACTAGTCGATGACCTGATGTTCATGGTGAAAGTTTTTCAGTGTATTTGAGACCATTACTATAAATCTTATATAGCTATTCAATAAATCAATCAATCAAATAAATGTCCGTTTATTTATCCCAAAGGGAAAGCAAATGTTATTGGAGCATCTCAATTAATTGAGGAGTTGTTGTAGATGGTGTTAGCTGTGGGCTGGAAAGATCTTCTGTAACGTTCTGTTCTACAATAAGCTGAAGAAACCTTTGAGACTCTGTTTTGCAGTAACAGTCTCACGAAGAGGATGTTCAGGGTTTTCTATGATTTTCTTGATTTTATGTAAAATCTTTCTTTCCATCATCAACTCCAGAGATTCCATATGTGTCCCCAGAACAGACCCAGCCTTCTATATCAGGTTGTTGAGCCTTTTTAGGTCCCTTGCTCTGACGGTGCTGCCCCAACAGATGATGGCAGAGCAGATGACACTCTCAACAACGGACTTATAGAAGATCTGCAACATCTGGCTGCAAACCTTGAAGGATTTTAGCTTCCTCAGGAAATAAAGTCCGCTCTGTCCCTTCTTATAGAAGCTTCACTGTTGCGTCTCCAGTCCAGTCTGTTGTCCAGATAAACACAGAGGTGTTTATATTCCTCAACCATCTCTACTTTGTCTCCCATGATGGAAAAAGGGGTTGATCTGACCCTGTTTCCCCTGAAACCTACAACCTTCTCTATTGTTTTGCTAGCATTCAAGATGAGATGATAGTACCCACACCATGCCACCAGAAATCTCTCCTCAGCACCTTCTCAATCTCTGATACACCCGACAACAAGAGATGGAGAAGATGCTGAATGACTTGAAGATTTATAAACACTGTACAGTTTGGACTATTCATGCCTAATGTTGCCTCCTAAGAACAGGGAATCTTACACATAAGAACAGTTGCCCCCCCCCCCCCCACTGAGATATATGAGCCGCCACTTCTCCCACACATTGTTTCACCCATAGTGAGCAGCATTCACCATTCACTTTTGGCTGGGGGGGATTGTTAGTGCAGGATCAGTAAAATCAGGCTGAATTTAAATTGTGATTTCTGTGCTTAGATGCTATTTATGCTGTGAATATGCTGCTTTCTAAGAATCATGCACATCCCCACATTTTCTGCACCCTTTCCTTCATTTTGCGGGATTTTGTCTGATCGCAGAATCCCATTTTTGTAGATGGACTGGATAATAACTGTAACATTGTGTCTATGTTGTAAGTTTCTTTGGATAAAAGCGTCAGCTAAATGCGGAAACATCAAGGAATCAAGGAATTTTATTTGTCATCACATCACATGTCGTACATGAGGTGGGACGAAATTCTAATCCCACGGTCCAGTTTAAGCCCTGATAGCAATTTTAAATAGCTGCAAAATAAGAATAATATAATAAAATATAAAGAAATAGAAGAGAAATAGGATTTTGACTACACAGAATCTACAATATGGGACTTCGGACATAGCAGCAATGAGAATTTGCTGTAGCAGCATAAACGATCCTCCTTTTCGTTGCTGATTTCAGTGGCAGTTTTTGTGAAAGATATTTTACTTGCTAAACCTGCAATTTATGTTCAATATTTCAGATTTGCCCTATAAAAAAACCCACAAACAGTAACATTTTCTCAAAAATAATTGAAATTATATCTTATGAGTAATTCTTAGAAACCGATCTGCGAATACTCTGGGTTTCCTGTAAATGATCTCTGAATGATAAGGCATGATACTTGATCTGTGTTGCTTTTTTCTGCAGAGTGTACCAGCATTTAGAGTCAGAGTCATCTGTGCAGAAACTAAACAGCTAGATTTAAATGATCAACTTTAAACTGGAAAGAGGAACCTGCTGTTGTCATACAGACGATGTGAAACATCACAAAAATATAGGTTTTATTTCCCTGAAGGTTAAGACATCAGACAAAATGTAGTCCGGGCAATCCTCTTTAGATTTAGTAGAAGGTTTTAAGTTTTATTTGGAAGAAGATCCAACATAAAGCAGTGAACCGAGACAGGCAGTAATTATCTAACGTTAATAAAGACTCTAGATGGGATTCTTTGAGGAAATTTAAAGTGTTTATGAGGGAAGTTTGTATTAATGTGTTTCTGCTGCAGGCAGAAGTTAAACCTGTTTCTAAAATGTAGAAATATCAAGTTAAAGATTTGAGTATTATGAAGGATCTGACAACATTCCCGTTAACTACTTGGAAAACTGTTGGAGTTAGCAAGAGATCTACTGAGCTAGGATCCTTCCTAAATTCAGTGGAACAAACCCCTGCGTGCGCATCACCTACCGCTGGAGGGAGAAATGAACGTTGGATGAGAATATTGTAACCCAAAGTTAAGAAATCCTGGGAGTTCCACCTGAAAACATTGGAGCAAGTTGTTTATCTTGAGTCGTCCTCTTTGTGTCTCTCAGAGGAACAAATGCTCAGAAACATTGAGTTTGGAAATCCTTGGTCTTCACTGATTCAGTCAAAACTAAAGAGAATAAAATCATAGAATTTCCAGGGTCTGATCCAATCATTCCTTCCTGGTTAGTGGGACTGAACGGTTGGAGGGGAACGAACAAACCTGAATATTTTTAGTTCATCATTTTCTTTATTGTATTCTGTGCTTTGATGCAGATTTGTGTTCGATCACCTTGTGAGTAACACAGAAGATGGGCTCCCTCAGGATGGTCGCTCGTGATTTTCTCGATGGCCTCCCTGAAGTCTGAGACCTGCATCCACAACCTCAACCCGCTGAGTTCGTAGTTGTACAGACTAATGATCGACACGTCTGTACCTGGATGTACCTGAACGCAAATCAGCGAGAGAAAAATGAATCAATCAATAAAACCTTCACGTTTTTTACAGTTCGCTAAAATAAAACTCACTGTGAGGAATTGAAAATCAGAGGGGAACAGAAATCTGTGCTTTAACTGCCGTGTTGATTTTCACTTCAACTTAAATCTAAAAAAAAAGGTTCACCGTTTTTTTTAAATTAGGTTTGTAAACTAAACTTGATAGAATCAATGTTTCAGAATTTTTATAAGATTTTCTTATGGATTTTTGTACTGAAAAAGGTGGATGTTATTGTTCTTAAAATCTTTTTTCTGTTCCATTAATAGTTTGGTTTTGTTGCTGAATATTGAATATTGAACTACGTCTTATAAGGTGAATTTTAAACACATGTCCTCATCTGATTTTAAGAACAGCGGCTGGATAGCCAAAAATAAGGATAATCTACTTCCTCTTTATTGGAACAAGCAAAATAAAAAAAATTTTATGACAAAATTGTGCCTAAAAAAACCTGAAGATCCTTTTTAAACTCATCATAATGTTCTCTAGAAACACCTGTAGGTAAAAGTTAACCTGCCAATGATCTTCAAACTTTCAGTTACTCTGGAGGAGCTGCACTCACCTTCTTGATGAACGTGGAGAGATTCTCCATCTGCTCGGGTCCGTCAAAGATGCCGTGGACGATGATGACAGGTTTGTACGCTTCCACGCAGCCTGAAGCCAGCATCAGCACCAGCAGGGGTGCCAGGGGCCCCCAGCTGATCCCCAGGGCTCTCATCTCCGTCCGGCTGCTGCAGGGTCTGAGGAGGATCTGAGGATCTGTTTCTAATTCTGCCAGTTTCGCCCTCTGCGCTTCATTTAAATGAAATCCAACCCACGCAGCCCCGCTTCTGTTAGCACCGCAGCATCGCGTAGGTCCAAGCAACAGGAACCTGCTTACCCAAAACAAGAAGTAGCACGGAGTTATAGTTTAGAGGTCAAAAAATAACAATCCCCTGAATTAAGAGAAGGGAAATAAACCAAAGAAATCTATAGTAATTATGGTGGCATATGTATGCACACATGCAAGTCAATGACTTGATGCAGTCTGCTGAGTTCCCTTAGATGGGAAACTATTTGAAACTGATTTTTATTTATGATTGGACTGAAATGTAAAAGTTTCCTCAGACGACGTGTTGTGAACTGGCTCAGTATAAATAAACTGATTCATGGTTCTTGATATGGTGCTTCGTATTGAAAAGTCGTGGTTCTGTCTAAAGCTCTGACCCACACGCAGAAACCAGCTCTGGAGATGATGATGGTTTTAAGGTGATTTATTTAAACATGAACCTGCACTGAAGAGTCCTCGGACTTGGACAGTGGGAGCTCTGCACACAGAGTAACACTTTCAGTTTCTGTTTGTTAGCATGAAGGCTTTTATTTCTCACTCGCGTCGAGCAAACAGATTTGTGTTTGTGTTCTTGATTCTGTGCTGAACACTCTGGTGTTCTGACCCGACACTGAAGCGATTGCTGCCAGCTCAGATCCATAAAAAGCTTATTAACAGTCATTTTAAAATGTACTTCTTTATCTTTAGTGTTTAACGCATTTTTGAGGTAAGCAGTTCTGCCCTTGTTCACGTCTGAGTTGGAGAACAAATCAGGATTTGAGTTTCTATTTAGTCATGCAGGAAATATACGATTCCTTAGATGCTGACAGTTGCAGCAGTTAGAGTTACTTTTATCCAAAAGCTTAACTGCATGTTAGCTGTTTGAGTGCTTATATTTAAACCAGATATTTCACTGCTGTCAAATATCTGGTGTCTATGAGTAATCAATAATAGTTGAATGTTATAGTCATGATTCTTTTATTTTAGATCAGGATTAGTGTTATTTAACTAATGTTTGATTACTAGGATCAACTGAAATGTACAATTTGACACAAACTAAAACAATGTTTTACAAAATATTCATATGTTAAAATCAAAAATATTTAAATAAGTAATAAGAAGCAACAAATACATATTATTGCTATATTTGTAGCTTTTTTACCCATTTAGATTGATATATTTAAAAAAAAATTGTTTGCAATGCAACAAATTAGAAAAAAATAAACATTTTTATTGCTGAACTTAAAAAAATATGATGTTGTGGGTTTAAGATTGTAGTATATATCAGTTAAAACTAACTGACTATAAGTGTAATAAGACTAATGTAAAAAAAAACATTTACATTTTAAAATAATATTAAATAAAAAATACTATGACAGTTTTTCCACAACAGCAATAATCAGAATTAAAAAAAGACATTAAGGTAATTTAAGTGATTCAGATGTTTGATAAAAACAGGATGTATAAGTCCAGCCCAGTTTTCTGCTCTTATTTAATCATTTAAATATATTCATTCGGATTGAGAAAAGTTTTAAAGTTTAATTTTATAAAGATATGCAACATTTGTTGTTCTGAAAGCAAGAGAGAAACAGACAAACATGAAATATGAGTGATTATGTCAATAAAAAAACTGGCACCTGAAAAGGCTGAAGTACATCATCCCTCCATTAGAGGGCGACAGTTCACCATCAGGGTTTTTGTTGTTGATTTTTTATTTTTTTTGCACAAAATAATACAAAAACAATTATGCAAGCAAAACATTTCAGATTATGGTGTGATTAAAATGCAGATTACAAAATGTCTCACAAAAATTTTCATGCCAAATAAACAGAAATCCAGTTTATTTTTATTTATTTTTTTGCTTTTTAACCCCCGTAATCCCAGAATGAATGTAGAATAATATAAGAGTGTGTATAACCAAAAAAGCATCACTTTTAGGTCGAATAATTTTAAATTCTAAAATGTTTAGATGCTAAAACTGAGATATTGGCACAAATATTCTAAACATTATCATTCTATTCAGATTCTATAATATTTTCGGTCACATTTAAAATTATTCATCATATAAATGTTCTACAATCCTTTTGACAACTATACTTTTAAAACTGAAATGAAAATAAGGATAACATCAAATTAAATACCTTTTTCTAATTATGAAAATATCAGCAGAAAGGAATGACTAGAAGGTCAGTAGGAGAAATTAGTATATTTTAGAGGACAAGGGGAAGGTTGTTAATTTTGTTGTATTTTTAGTTTTACCACCAGATTTTCCCTAAGGATTCTTAGTTATCTTTTCATAATGACCCTTTCACAGTATTTGAAGGAATAAAGATGGTTTAAAATAATGTTAGACAGAATAGCACCTTAAACTTTTGGTGTGTTTGTTTCTTAGTTTGTGGTTTTTGGCGGCTGAGTCGTTTTCACATGAGCCACTTCTCTATGCAGTTGGTGAACACGGTGAAGTTGGAGTGCCACATTGTGTGCTCCACTCCGGACTGAACGCACACCGACACGTCGCCGCGAGCGTCCAGCGTCTTCAGGCCAAACGTGTCGTTCTTATAAAACTGCCGGAGAGCAAGAAAGAAACATTTTTCTGAGGAGCTGAAGGTGAAACAGCTCGAAGAGCAAAGTCAGACAGGCTTTAATAGAACATGCTGGGCTGTCTCTGAATTATCCAGGCCGTCCAGCTCAGGATTGTATTAATTCAACCTTTCCAGCTTGATAATGACGGCAGTTCTCTGGAGGATGCAGCACAGACCTAATGGACCTCCAGTTTGACCCAGCAAGTCATAATCTTTGTGCAGTTCAGATAAAATAAAGGATATTTTACTCTATAATAAGTTCTCATCACAGTAGAAAAATCTTAGTTGAAGAAGGCTACAGAAATTTGAAGTGGTTTCAGAATAACAGCTGTTGGTCACCTACCTCCTGGTTCCTCATTTCCACAACATCTTCGTTGCTGTCATAGAACCCGAAGTGGCTGTGAAGAAAAGAGGAACCAATTATTTATCGGCAAAAGGTTTTGAAACAAAAGATTAAGAAACTGTTTTTCCATTTTCCTTTGTTTAGAAAACCCATAACGTATCTCTTATCAACCTGCAACAGCACTAGAGCGTGTAATTCACTCTAATGCTGCGTTCACACCAAACACGTCTGGAGCGTCAAAAGCACGCCTAACGCTTCACAATTCAAATGCGCTTGAGGCTCTTCCAGCATCTCCACTTCCTGTCTTCCCCAGTACCACTTCCTGTCTCTTCAACGGGGATTTTATATAAATGGCAGACGAAGCTGAGAGGGCGGCTCGTCTTTCTTTAATAAACCAAGCGAGCGTGGTTGTCTGCTGCCTCGCCTCCATATCTGTAACCAGGGGAAAAATCCAGCAGCGTTCAGAGTTTGGTGATTTTCTCCTCCAGGAGCTTAACGCTGACGAGGGTCGATTTCAGCTCTAGTTTCACTGGAGTTAGAGAAAACAGCCACAATAAATCTATCCTCCATCATCACCTCAGGATCTTCCGCCACTACGTCACATAGAAGGAGCTCTCTGATTGGTCCACACTCAAGTGTCCAGCAGCCAAAGCTAAATTTTCCAAACTTGAGTTATTGGAGCATTTTGGGCATCTAGAGCGTCGGACGTTTAAAACGCTCCAACTGCGTCTGTCTTGATGCTCGTAACTCTCCGCGAGACTTTTCGACGCTCGTTTACAGACTTTGCATGTAAACCAGATCTTGAAGCTCGATACGCTTTCAGTGTGAATGCAGCATTAAGGCACAAGACTGGATTTAAGCAATTACGACCAAAGCTGACTGTTCCTTCTGT
This sequence comes from Orestias chungarensis, assembly GCA_032876305.1. Lineage (NCBI taxonomy): Eukaryota > Metazoa > Chordata > Actinopteri > Cyprinodontiformes > Cyprinodontidae > Orestias > Orestias chungarensis. Next base: position 1,636,052 of record JAVLVB010000082.1, on the reverse strand, counting down.
TTGCCTAACATGAGAGCAAGAATGGATATAATGAGACAAAGTGGTAGAACCTGGATTGCCACGGAGTGATGACTCCATCATCTGGACCCCCAATCAGCACCATCTTCTTGATGCGGACAAAGTTATCTCTCCAGTCTGAAATAGGAAACATGGATATGATCATAACCTTCTGATTTGACTTAAACAGTCAATCTCCCCGTTGATGATGAACCAAAACAATATTGAGCATCAGGATCTGCTGTGTGATCTAAGAATCTACATCTATATTTTGTTCTACTCTCCTGCCTGTAATGGCTGTATCATTCCATCCGTCTTTCCATTCACTGTTCAGTTATCTGAGATTAAGTCTCAAAGGTAGAAGGATATAAGCTTTTATTAAACTAATCTGCCCAGAAGCTCTAAGCCAACCTGGCCAACTTGACTGTAAGGACAGAACATTATTTAATACATGATAAAAAACTGAAGTTGCCATTGAAACAGCTAGTTTTATTACCTTTCATGTGCTGGTGAGGAACTTCACCGTTTATAAGAGGCAGGAATTCGTTACCCATCAGGTAGCATTCTTTATGGTGAGGGTCTGCACACAGAAAAACCATATAGTTTGTGTTATGGTCTGTTTAAAGAGACATTTACGGTATGTTCCTGCTCCCAACCTACCATTCCAGAAGTTGCAGAAGGAAATTTCTTGCCCCAGTTTGTTGTAGCAGAAACGATAAACTTCCTTCTCGAAACATTTGGGAATGTAAGGCTTTAGGTAAGTTGTCTCTGTCGATAAAGATCACATCTGTCAGATTTCTATTCATAATCCTATATATATTAAAAGAGAAGAGCTGGTCTCCCAAACACTTAACCTCCGTACTGTCCAGCCAGGGGTGATGACAGAGAGATGAACGTGTGAATGTTGTGATTATTAGACATGGACAGAACTGCTCGACAGATCAGGCCACCTTTAAAGAAAAGAAAATGGATAAATTAGGCAACAGTTTAGGTCATCATCAGCATCCAATCATCCCACCTGGATGGAGATGATGTGACAGGAGATGTTGGTTCTCTACCTAGTTCTGGCCAAGGTGGTATCCTGACTTGAAATTAACATTTTTCAGCCCCTAGAAGCTAAAACTCACAAGTTTACTCTGGCAAACCTCTTTCCCCCAGTTAACACCAGAGAATGAAAAAACTGTATTTCTTTTCTTCTATTTAGCATGAAGCCGTCAATAAATGCAGATTAATGTCTGTTGTTGTTAAAAAAAATTTTTTTTACATTTAAACATATGAAAAGACATTTTTAGCATTTTCTTTTTCAAATCAATCAAATCAAAATCACTTGATTTAAATGTAAATGTTGCTGGAGTATCTCATTTAACTCAGGAGTTGTTGCAGATGGTGATTGGTGTGGGCAGGAAAGATCTTTAGCAGTCTGTTTTGCAACTAAGCTAAAAAAAGCCTCTGACTGAAGAGACTCTGTTTTCCAGTAACAGTCTCATGAAGAGGATGTTCTGGGTTTTCTATGATTTTCTTGATTTTATGTAAAATCCTTCTTTCCACATTTGTCCCCAGAGCAGACCCAGCCTTCTTTATCAGGTTGTTGAGCCTTTTTAGGTCCCTTGCTCGGATGCTGCTGCCCCAACAGATAATGGCAGAGATGACACTCTCAACAACAGACCTATAGAAGATCTGCAACATCTTGCTGCAAACCTTGAAGGATTTTAGCTTCCTCAGGAAGTAAAATCGTCTCTGTCCCTTCTTATAGACGCTTCACTGTTGCGTCTCCAGTCCAGTCTGTTGTCCTGATAAACACAGAGGTGTTTATATTCCTCAACCATCTCTACTTTGTCTCCCATGATGGAAAAAGGGGTTGATCTGACCCTGTTTCTCCTGAAATCTACAACCATCTCTTTTGTTTTGTTCAAACACCATCCCACAAAGCGTTGCACCAGCTCTCTGTTCTCAGCATTTTCTCCATCTCTGATACACCCGACAACTGCAGAGTCATCATAGTATTTCTGTAGGTGACAGGAGTCTGACTTCTACTGGAAGTCTGAAGTGTACATAGTGAAAAGGAAGGGTGAGAGTACAGTCCCCTGTGGTGCTCTTGTGCTGCTTATCTCTTGGTTAGACACTCAGTCCTTCAGTCTGACAAACTGCTTGTTGGTCAGGTAGTCATTGATCCAGGCGATTGCTGAGGCCTCCACCTGAGTCTTCTGCAGTTTCCGACAAAGCAGATCAGGCTGAATGGTGTGAAATGCACTGGAAAAGTCAAAGAACGTGATCCTCACAGAGTTGCCTGCTTTGTCCAGATGACAGTGGGATTGCTGAAGCATCTGTATGATTGCATTCTCAACTCCAACTCAATGGCGATAAGCAAACTGCAGGGGGTCCTGTTATGTGATGGTTTGCTTACACAGGTGGGCCAACAGGAGTCCCTCCAGGACCTTCATGATGTGGGATGTCAGGGCAACCGGACTGTAGTCATTGATGTCTGATGGTCGAGATTTGTTTGGTACTGGAACCAGACAGGATGTCTTCCACAACAGTGGAACTTTCTCTTGGGTCAGGCTAAGGTTGAAGAGGTATTGCAGAATCCTTCAGAGCTGCTTTGCACAGACCTCCAGGACTCTGGGAATGACACCATCTGGAATGCAGCTTTGTTCCCATTCAGTCTCTCCAGCCGCCTCTTCACCTGACTTCTAGCTGAGAGAGGTGGGAGGAGGAAGGAGCTGCAGCATCTCCTGATTTGGCTTAAGAAAAACTTGCGTAACCAGAAGAGTCCATGACTGAGATAGAGGATAACACGTCTGAGATCTGACTGGAAAGCTGTGGGTCAAAGGAGGGTGGGATGTCTGGTTGGCTGGGTGCAGGAGGAGATGATGGTGAGCTTGTTCCTAAACTGGTCCTGTTGAAGAATGTGTTCAGCTCCTTTGCTCTGTCCACACTCCAGTCTCCAGTCTACCGTCCAGCTTCTTCCTATGCACTTCATTGCTCTCTCTGATCTTAACTTTGAGCAGTCTCTGTTTACTCCTTAATAACTCTCTGTCTCGCTCCCTAAAGGCTCGTTTTTCGAGTTTAACAGTTCCTTCAGGTCACTGGTGATGCAGGGTTTGTTGTTAGGGAAGCATCTCATTGTTCTGGTGGGGATGATGTTGTCCACATAAAAGTTTTTATAGCCAGTCAGACACTCAGTCATGGCATTATCTTCATCTCCATGTGGTTTGCAAAGAGAAATAAGTTGCGATCTGATTTCCCCAGAAGGGCTCTTGTATCGGAATGGTATGAATTCTTGACATTTGTGTAAAACATGTTGCTGCTGTCGTCTTGCAAGTGATGTGGAAATGCAGGGAAACTGAAGAGCCTAAATTTAGCGGAAGGTTTTAAGTTTTATTTGGAAGAAGATCCAACATAAAGCAGTGAACCGAGACAGGCAGTAATTATCTAACGTTAATAAAGACTCTAGATGGGATTCTTTGAGGAAATTTAAAGTGTTTATGAGGGAAGTTTGTATTAATGTGTTTCTGCTGCAGGCAGAAGTTAAACCTGTTTCTAAAATGTAGAAATATCAAGTTAAAGATTTGAGTATTATGAAGGATCTGACAACATTCCCGTTAACTACTTGGAAAACTGTTGGAGTTAGCAAGAGATCTACTGAGCTAGAATCCTTCCTAAATTCAGTGGAACAAACCCCTGCGTGCGCATCACCTACCGCTGGAGGGAGAAATGAACGTTGGATGAGAATATTGTAACCCAAAGTTAAGAAATCCTGGGAGTTCCACCTGAAAACATTGGAGCAAGTTGTTTATCTTGAGTCGTCCTCTTTGGGTCTCTCAGAGGAACAAATGCTCAGAAACATTGAGTTTGGAAATCCTTGGTCTTCACTGATTCAGTCAAAACTAAAGAGAATAAAATCATAGAATTTCCAGGGTCTGATCCAATCATTCCTTCCTGGTTAGTGGGACTGAACGGTTGGAGGGGAACGAACAAACCTGAATATTTTTAGTTCATCATTTTCTTTATTGTATTCTGTGCTTTGATGCAGATTTGTGCTCGATCACCTTGTGAGTAACACAGAAGATGGGCTCCCTCAGGATGGTCGCTCGTGATTTTCTCGATGGCCTCCCTGAAGTCTGAGACCTGCATCCACAAACTCAACCCGCTGAGTTCGTAGTTGTACAGACTAATGATCGACACGTCTGTACCTGGATGCACCTGAACGCAAATCAGCGAGAGAAAAATGAATCAATCAATAAAACCTTCACGTTTTTTACAGTTCGCTAAAATAAAACTCACTGTGAGGAATTGAAAATCAGAGGGGAACAGAAATCTGTGCTTTAAATATAACCTATCCTTTTATTTGTACTTTATCTTAAATAAAACAAAAATTCTCAGTTTTTGTTTTATTAGGTTTGTAAACTAAACTTGACAGCATCATTTTTTCAGCATATTTTCTTATGGATTTATGAACTGTTATTATTTTTCTTTATTCTTGTTTTTGTGCCATTAATAGTTAAATTTTGTTGCTCAATCCTGAACTGCGTCCTGTAAGGTCAAATTCAAACACATGTCCTCATTTGAGTTTATATTTCAGAGGTTATGAGCACTCAAACAGAGCATTGACACCTGAAAGTTTAAGTAGAATCGCTAAACAGAGCAGATGACGAACAACAACTGTAAACCCAAAATCAAGAAATAAACAAAATAGTTCTTAATCTGGTTGTTTTACACTCAGAGCTTGTTAAAAATTCCTTTTTATAACTTCGGGTTTATTAATCTTTGGTGTTAATTTGTCTTGTTTTGGTCAGTTTTTCTTCCTTACAGCTCTGTCTCTGATGAAATGTCTCACCAGCTGGAGTTTGGTTTACTCGCTCACTCCGGGATCCCCCAGGGTACTCTACTGGGCTTCTTTGCTGTCTGTTTCGTGGGGGTTTTCTCTGGGGATCGTCTACTGGAAGCACAACTTTCAGATGACGTTCAGGTCTTCCTGCCGTTTCAGTTAAACTAAGACTCACTGTCATGCTTTCAGATTTGGAGGATGTTGCTCTTGTTTTTATGTGACTCACTTGATCTCCCCAACGAAAACAACCGTCCAGTTTCTGGGTGCTCTAAGCTGGACATTGAAATGTTAGGGTGTGCCTCCCTCATGCCGTTGGAACTGCCTACATGTACACGCTGCCACACTTCAGGCTACACAGTCATTGAAATGTTTGGAAAATATCTTGATCAGTTGAGTTTCAATACATATATTGTAACGGAATAATAAATGATAATAATATTTATGAACATTATTACAATAAGAATGCACTAATAATATAAACAGAAGCAAACAGACAACTTTAACAGATGCATTTTTAGTTTTGACTTGAAAGTAAGAAGAAAGGTAGCACAGCAAACAATAGAGATTTCAGATTTGGGGAGATCCAAATAACCGTATCACAACCTGGGAAACATTATTTATCTGTTATACATCCTACCTGCACCATCATAAATATATTTATTCTTTTATATATACATATATATATATTTTTTTACTTATTTTGCATGCTACTACTTGCGAGTTGAACGGTTCTTCTAATATTAAGCATTTCATTGCACTGCAGCCTTGTGTTATGTGCATGTGGGAAACAAACATCATATAATCGTCCTTCAGCTCAGCGTCTTCTGTTTGGAACGATTCTCTCTGGGAATTACTTTGTTTGAGCTAAAAAATTAAAGATCATCTACTTCCTTTTCGCTCCAACAAGCAAAGCAAATCATGTTTTTGTGACAAAATTGTGCCAAAAAAAACCTGAAGATCCTTTTTAAACTCTTCTTTTAGAAGCTGAATGTCACATTTGATGCTCTACTATCAGGGGATAAACAAATGCAACAGAACATGTTGCATTTATATATGACTAAAAAGGAGAGTGTTAGTAGGTAAATTGGAAAATGTTCTGTAGAAACACCTGTTAGAAAAAGTTTACCTGCAAATAGTCTTCAAACTTTCAGTTACTCTGGAGGAGCTGCACTCACTTTCTTGATGAACGTGGAGAGATTCTGCATCTGCTCGGGTCCGTCATTGAGTCCGTGGACGATGATGACCGGTTTGTACGCTTCCACGCAGCCTGAAGCCAGCATCAGCACCAGCAGGGGTGCCAGGGGCCCCCAGCTGCTCCACAGGCCTTTCATCTTCATCCGACTACTGCAGGGTCTGAGGAGGATCTGAGGATCTGTTGCAGCGTCTGCAGTTCATTTAAATGAAATCCAACCCACGCAGCCATGCTTCTATAAGCTCCGCAGCGTCGCGTGGATCCAAAGAACAGGAAACAACATGCCCATAACAAGAAGGAGCAGCGCATAGCAGTTTAGAGGTCAGAATTATTGTATATATATATATATATATATATATATATATATATATATATATATATATATATATACATGAACACATGCAAGTCACTGACTCAATGGAGTCTGCTGGGTTTCCTTAGATTGGAAACTTTTTGTTGCCTGATTTGTTTATGATGTATTTATGATTTTTTGGAAGGATTTTCTCTTAAGTGCCTTTCATACGACATGTGTTGTAAACTGGCACCTTATAAATAAACAGATTCTTGACATGGTGACTCATGTTGAACTTTAAACTTTAGCATTTGTTTTTGTTTCCTAATTATTTCATAATTAAGGAGGAACAAGACTTTAATTTTCAACTGGACTCTTTATGGACATTAAAACAGACAGCATATATTTACTATTTTATTTCAGTTTTTTATTGAATGAGATCCATTTAAGAGTAGAAAAGAATGTCACTTTACAAATTCAATCAGCATTTATAGTTTCATTGCTTTTAACAAACAGAAGGCAGATGTAAGATCATAATACATAAAAAACTGACAGGACCAATTCCCATCTGATCAGTTCAATCCTTCACAGACATCAGGGACAGTTTTCCTGATTTTCATCAGCTTTAAGGTTCATCATTAAACGTTAGGAATCAATCTCTGATGCTACTGTTACTAATGCATAAGCATCATGCAATAATCAATAATCAAAATAGGCGATAAGACAAAATAACATCAGACAATTTTTATTTTGAGCTACTGTCTTTAAATTTAGAAGAAGTTTCGAGATCTAACATAAAGGAGAGAACCAACACAAGCAGTAATTATCTAACTTTAATGAAGACCCAGGATGGGACTTTTTGAGGAAAGCCGTCCATGTTTATAAAAGTGCTTATGAGTGAAGGTGTGTATTTACGAGTTTCTGTTGAAGCCAAACGTTTAACCTGTTTCTGAGCTTGTTTCCCATGTTCTGAAGAAATTTCAAGTTAAAAGATTTGGGTATTATGAAAGATCTGACAACACTCCAGTTAACTACTTGAAAAACCGTTGGAGTTAGCAAGAGATCCATAAAGCCAGAATCGTTCCCAAATTCTGTGGAACAAACGCCTACGTGCAACTTTGAATTTTCGCAACTTCGGAGCAACTTGCTTAACTTGCTTAACTTGAGTTGTCCTCTCAGTGTTTATCTCAGGAAGAAATGCTTGGTAACATTGAGTTTGGAAATCATTGGTCTTCACTGATTCAGTCAAAGCTAAAGTGAATAGAATCATCCAATTTTTAGGGTCTAATCCAATCATTCCTTCCTGGTTAGTGGGACTTTCTTCTATGTAGCACAGAGCAATTATTCGAGAGAACAGTTTGTTGGAGCGTATAGTTATACAGAATATCCAACAAAACAGCGTCTGTTTGTAAAAGGATGCTAGATTAATAGTCACGTCTGAGATTAAAATCTATGCATCCAGCTTTATTTAACAAACATTTGGGAACACAGCAGCAAATAATACTGTTCCCATTCATTGGAAAAGATTTCAGGCAGATATGAGCGTGTGGCTGTTCCATGTTTGGCCACAGGGGGCGATAGACGCCGCAGGCCGCAGCAGATGTGTCACGTGTTTCCTGTTTGCTCCAAGCTAGGCTAAGCTAAGCTAACTGAACTGAATTCGTGTGAAGTTTCTAGGCGAATTAAGGCTCAGATAAAGTTTTTTTTCATGGGTTTATGTGAATATTCGTAGATTTTAAGCCTCCAGACACGGAAATCCTAACCAGAGCCGAGGAAAGGTTTTTATTTCGCGCTTTTTCTTCACAATAACCTCGTTTTGAAAGCGGGTGAGTGAAGCTGTGATGAAGTTTTATGTGTTTTCTTTATACAATGAGGTTTAGAAGAGGCTTAATTACAAAAGCAGATGCTCCAAATGAAAGTAAACGTTTTTAAAGTGAACCTGGTCCAAGTTTCCCAAAACTTTGAGTTAACTTTGGTTTAAATTACAGCCTTTATTGCTCAGTGAGGACTAAATCTTTAAGAATGACTTTAAATTTATGGCTGACAAGTGGAAGAATCTGCTCTAAAATGATCAGTTTCATTGATAATCACATTTAAAATCTGTATATATTAGAGCTGACACATTTATGGCTGACATGTGGAAGAATCTGCTCTAAAAAGATCAGTTTCATTGATAATCACATTTAAAATCTGTATATATTAGAGCTGACACATTTATGGCTGACATGTGGAAGAATCTGCTCTAAAATGAATCAGTTTCAATGGTATTCACATTTAAAATCTGTATATATTGGAGCTGAAACACTAAAAATCTAAACCTTATGACAGGAAAGTGTGCTGGAGATAAATTATGTTGCTTTTGATTTAAGAATCTTGTCTTTATTTCCTAGTTCACGTATTTTCTGAGATCTTATGTTGTTTCTGGACCTCTTATTTATCCACTTCCTGTCTGTTTGAAACCAGAACGGCGGCGCTTTACCCAACTGAACAGTTTCCGCTGTCCTCGTTCTCTCTGCAGACGCCATGGCTCAACTGGAGCAGTGGGTGAACGACCGACTGCATGACATCCTCGGCCTGAGCGACCGATACGTTTCGCAGTTCATGATCGGCGTCGCTCGGAAAGCGGCGAGCCCGGAGGACTTTGTGAGCCGACTCGAGCAGACGGGAACCATCGACATCGATCAGAGCGTCTCTGCCTTCGCAAAGGAGCTGTTCGAAAAGGTCTCCAGCGTCCCGAGCTTCAAAGACTCTTCTGTTGAATTCAGAGCAGTTTGACGGTTGGGAAAAATCTCTAACCTTTGTGTCGTGTTAAAGATTCCTCGTCGGGAGGTTGTTGAGAAACCCTCCAGAGCTCTGGAGCGACAGGCCATAGAGATGGACAGGAAGAATCGGACCTACACGCTGCTGGAGGACAGCGACGGCAGCGATGAGGCAGCGAGAGAGAAACCAAAAGGGAAAACCAAAGACAAGGAGAGAGGAAGCAAGAGGAAGAACATCCGACAGAAGAAAGCCAGCGAGTCGTCGAGTGATGATGAAACACAGAAGAGGTGTTTTTTATTTTTATTTCTGCAATTAAATAAGAGGCGACAGTATGAGAGTCGGGTCATAAGAAAGAGGGAAAAAGATAAAAACAATATAAAGAAAAACCCTGATGGGAATCAGAGTCTTTCTAGTCCTTCAGTTACACCCCCAGTAGAGTGTTTATGTTTGTGAAGGTAGGAAAGAAAAGTTTTCTTCCGTCCCAAAGAAGCAGTTTATCCATGACTGATTCCAAGGCAAACACCCCCCACCCCCCCGAAAAATGCCGGCAAATATCCTTGATTTTGTGGTGAATTCTGCTGCATTTCTTCCTGTTTTCTGCAATGAAAATGCGGGAGAGTGTGAAAAACGTGTGAACAGTTTTTTTCAAAATGTAGCAGAATAAACCTGCTTCTCCCAAATCTAGTAAACAGCAAACATGACATAACATAGCAGCATAGCTGAGCTAGTTATTTAGTCCTAACTTAGAGTCTTGGAGCATTTAAGGTCATCTATAACGTAGTATGAGCTAAATATGAACATTGCTTAGTTCTGAAATACAGAATCTAAGAACCAAGCCAGTTGTAACTAACTTAAAGCTCCTGTAGTAAGACGCTGGATCAACTTCAGTCCATTTGCTTTACTTGCTAACTAGTTAGACTACGCTCTAAGCTAGTGTTAGCATGCTAACTGTAACACTTTAAGCTAGTGTTAGCAAGCAAACTTTAACGCTTTAAGCTAGTGTTAGCATGCTAACATAATGCTTTAAGCTAGCTTAGATGCTATTTATGCTATGAATATGCGGCTTTTTAAGAATTATGCGCACCCCTGCATATTCTGCACCCTTTCCCTGATTTTACGGGATTATTTGCGATCCCAGAATCTTGATTTTCTGGAGGGACTGATAAAACCAGAGGACATCTGAAAGTTTAAATACTAATGTTTGCTGGGAGTCTCCAACACAAACATAAAAAGGTTTTATTGAATATCTGCTGTCCAAGATGTAAGCAAAGATACTCCTGGCGTGATTTCAGGGGCAGTTTTCTCCAAGAGCCAAACAGAGCCGTCAAGAAGAAGGAGGAGGAGGAGGAAGAGGAGTGGGAGAAGGAGGAGAGGGAGCGACTGCTGGACATTGAGGAGAGAGATGCATTCGCTCAGAGAGTGAGGGAGAAAGACAAGGACAAGACCCGGAACATCGCCGAGCGGACGGATAAAAAGGTGGGATGAAAACTTTTCCAGAGGTTGAGACGTTGTTTCCGACAGGCGGAGAGATTCATCCTCTGTTCGTTCTCTCTTCAGGCTTACGAGGAAGCTCAGAAACGACTGAAGATGGCGGAGGACGATCAGAAGAACATGGTCGGTTACGTCGCACCTGCAACTCTTCCCGATCTCGGCTGACTTCTCAAGTTTTTCTCTTCGCCTTTAGTTGCCAGAGCTGAGGAAGCGTTCCCGCTGGGAGTATTTAAAGAAGAGAGAGGAAGAGAAACTGGAGGACCTGGAGGCGGAGATCATAGACGACGAGTATCTGTTCTCCAAGGAGGAGCTGACGGAGAGGGAGAAGAAAGATCTGGAATACAAGCGCACCCTCCGGGACCTGGCCAAGGATTACAAGAAGGCCGGAGCCAGAGAGCAGGAGGAGAGAAAGAACCGATACTACCTGCCGGAGGAGAAGAGGAGCAAGGTAAGAACAGAGCGTCAGGCCGCCGAAACCGAACCGCTCGCTCAGCTGACATTCTGCTGTGTGTCAGGAGGTTCCTCAGAGGGAGCTGGAGCTGGAGGAGACGCCGATGGAGCTGGGAGGCGAGCAGGGCCGCTGGGAGGAGGAGAGGCTGAAGACGGCCTCGCTCAGCTTCGGAGCCAAAAAGGAGCGCGAGCTGGGCCTGAAGCAGGAGCAGGAGAGGTACCAGCTGGTCCTGGAGGAGGAGGAGATGATCGACTTCGTCACCACGGCCATGACCATGAAGGGCACGCGCTCTGAGAGGGTGAGCTTGGTGTCCATGGAGTTCCTCTGAGAAAGTTTCAGGCATGTAGTTCCAGAGTCTGTCCACCAGAGGGCAGAACAGCACACAGTTCCCAATCAAGGGTCCAAACTCAGTCATAGTCCAAACAGAGAGGGAAAATAACTACAACTAACGATTATTTTCATAATTGATTCATCTGTCGATCATTTGTACGATTATTCACTTTTTATTATTCATTTAATTAGCCTTTACGTTCCCATTTAAGCTGTTAAAAACTAATTATAGTTATGAAAATTAGGAACAATTTAGCTCAACAGTGTAAAATATTTGATAATTTTTAGGCATAAAATACAAAAATGGGGTAAAATTATATAAAGCTTATTGATTGTTCACTATATTAACAATAATCTCAGCCCTTATTATTCTCTAATATTTAATTAGATCTTTATTGTGAATGTTGTGACTTAGTTGGACATTATTGTTCCTAATAATCTGAACTTGTGTCTCTACCAGCATGTTTAGAACAGAGTTAGTAAGTGGTAGACATTGCTGGGGGTGAGCGTCTTGTTCCACATGTGTTCCTTTATTGTTGC